>CAUZXP010000522.1:5000-17644 GCA_963584105.1 Alviniconcha strummeri | reverse complement strand
GTTTCTCATTTGCAATCTGGTGCGGTGATTTGAAATCCGTTTTTAATCTGTTGTGGGGGAAGCAAGCAGCTCTCCTGGGTAAAGGTGCAGCAACTGTAAGAGACTCTCGTTTGCAACGTTATGTCATCGAGCACGCTCCGTTTTATTTTTCATCTGTTATTAACTGTTGTTTAAGTGCTGTTTTGTAGCTCGAAAAAAGGGGCTTACCACCAAATTCGCAAGGTGTGTTTTGCCAAATTAAATAAGCATTGTGTAGCTTTTTATACTTTTGGATGATCTCACCAAAGAGCGGCCAAAAGAAAAAGGCTACGTACAAAGGGTAGGTTAATATAACAAACCGTCGTTTTCACAACCGTCATAACCGTGTTTATATTCACTCGTTCGTAATTCTGTGTGTGTGTGTGTGTGTGTGTGTGTGTGTGTGTGTGTGTGTGTGTGTGTGTGTGTGTGTGTGTGTGCGTGTGTGCGTGCGTGCGTGCATGCGTCCGTACTTGCGGTTGCGGGCATGTGACCGTGTGCGCGTTCATTTTTAGTATTTTTGCAAAGCACCCTGGACTCCCACCTTTTGTGGTAGGTGGGCGCTGCAGAAATCCGCTTTTATTATTATTACAGCTTTGATGTTTTATGTGTGTGTTGTGTGTGTTGTGTGTGAGTGTGTGTGTGTGTGTGTGTGTGTGTGTGTGTGTGTGTGTGTGTGTGTGTGTGTGTGTGTGTGTGTGTGTGTGTGTGTGTGTGTGTGTGTGTGTGTGTGTGTGTGTGTAGGGGGGAAATCACTGTACACCATGTCCACAAAACCCGGCATCTTCTGACTAAGAGAAAATACACCGAGCCGGATTAAAACCTGATTGAAATCTGCGCCATGCTCTCTGCTTTCCGGCTTAGCGTGTTTGTCGTGCAGCCACAGTAGTACAAGGGAGGCCGTGCATGGCTCTACTTTTATATATGCCTGTACCTGCTGACATTTTCATCTCTGACTCTAATCCCATTGCCAGGTTCTAACTACCCAGAAACAACTCATGGACACTGTTCGTCACGCCAAGGAGCGTACACTATAATAATCATGCTCGTGCTCTTATTCCCATCTCTAATTCTAATCTGTTACGTGCATGCAGGCTCCGCGTACATGGAACCAACTCCCTGTATCTGTCCGTCATGCTCCGTACTCTGTCAGGTCGGTTAAATCTTCCGGGAAAACCTCTTTTCAAAAGCCTTTTCTTTAGTGACATTGCCCTGAGATACGTGTGTGTGTGTGTGTGTGTGTGTGTGTGTGTGTGTGTGTGTGCGTGCGTGCGTGCGTGCGTGCGTGCGTGCGTGCGTGCGTGTGTGTGTGTGTGTGTGTGTGTGCATGTGTTTGTGTGTGTTTGTGTGTGTTTGTGTGTGCATGTGTTTGTGTGTGTGTGTGTGTGCGAGAGAGAGAGAGAGAGAGAGAGAGAGAGAGAGAGAGAGAGAGAGAGAGAGAGAGAGAGAGAGAGAGAGAGAGAGAGAGAGAGAGAGAGAGAGAGAGAGAGAAAGTAGGTAGATATATGTGTGTTGTTGTTGTTGTTGTTGTTGTTGTTGATGTGCGTGTCTTTGCATTTGATTATTTGTTGCCATAACATATTAGTGTGTCACAGAACGTGTGAGAGCTTAAGGCATGGCCATCGCTGGTTATGCCTATTAAGTGACCATTAATATCATTATTATTACCATCATTATCAATATGCCTATTATTGCTATTGTTGTCGTTATCATTATGATTATTAATATTATTGTTGTTGCCATTGTTATCATTATTGATTCCGTAGCCACCTCGACCTGCAGCGTTTGGCTCCCGATGGAGACCTAGCCTCCTCGGCACCCACCATGCATACAGACATACAGCTTCCAATCACTCCTTTTATCCATGGCCTCCAGCTTTCACTGCACCTATCGCGATGACTCCTTAAAAGTGACATCTTCCCTGTGCCTGTTGTCTGCAAAAGCCCCAGGTGGGCTAATGAGACAGAGAAACGTGATTTATGGCAGCCCCCGGTCTCCTCTCCTTCATCGTGGATCAATAGGGTCAACAGTGGCAGATAGCATAGGGTGAGTGGACCATTCCTTACCCTGAACAGTTCTATGTTGACAAAAAAAGGTACACGGGCAGAGTCGAGCTTGGCTGTATCTCAGTTACCGCGTCCACAGCACTCTCACTGTAGCTCTCTGAGTTTTAACAGGGCTGTCTCAGCTAGAGAGTTTATATAATAGCTTTATCGTGAAGACACTGAACAAGGCGGATTTGTTCCTTGCAAATCTTCTTATCAGCATACAAGAAGAACTTTTCACAGTATATATTAAATACAACTGCCTTAGTTTAAGCTTTGGCCAAAGTTCTGTCCATCTTAAAAACTGGAAAGTTATACTGCCCTTTCCCTTCACTCCCCCCATACCCAACTCCCCACCCCCACCCCAAAGTGTGTTAGCGCTCACGGAAAATTGATTTATGGATTACGAGCTAAAATGTCACTGGTCCCGCACTGTCAACTCGTGCTTGATAAATCCGTTACACGTGCTGTTACTGAGTGCAGCATTCCACGTTAGCCAGCCAGAAGCAGAGTGTATAGCCTTTCGCCCCGGCCCGGCTGTCATGTCAGCTCGGCAGATCACCTCGGCCGTATGCTAGCTGTTTTCCGGTCTGTCGGCAAAGTCAACTGCGTGTACCAGTCCCCTCACACAGGGGCAGGGGACCCAGGGGAAATCGTCCAGCAAATTCCTTCATTTCGTCTGCGCATACGGATGAGGACCTCCAGTCCGCGTGCTTCCGTCTGGCCTTGCATGTGAATGAACAATCCGGCAGCCGAAAATCGGAGAAGACGAGTGTGTGTTTGTGTGTGCGTGTGTGTGCGTGTGTGTGTGTGTGTGGTGGGGTGGGGGTGGGGAGGGGGGTAGGGGAGGCTCCGGATATGTTGACGAAACTAGCAGAGTCACAAGCACACAAAAGGCTAAAAAGAACCTCGATTTAATAGGACAACACAAAGCATGCGCACACTGGTGGTGGGGGAGGTGGGGTGGGGGTGGGGGTGGAGGGGTAAACCGCTCTGTTCAAGGTAACAGGTAAACGATAATAAAAGAATGGTCTGCTGATTTTGTTTTGGTTGCTGGTCCTGAAAGGTCATGTTGAAGAATCACGTTTCATCGCATGAAACTAGCAGAGGAAAAGGGCTGAAATGAGAAAATAACCCCAGAAAACCAGTTAGTACGCTTCTGGATTTCAACGTTATGTCAACCGCACAGAATACAAACAAAAAAACAAACAAACAGAAGACACGGGCTCTTACACGCATCACTATAGACTGCGCGCATGTTGGTTCTCTATCAGGGCTGATGTTGGTCTGCTTGCCCTTTTAGATGGAAGATTACTGCGGTAACACGGGGGTGGAACGGATACCGAAATAAGATCAGCACAGAAAATCGACCCTGGAGAAGAAAATTCTGCCGCCACTCCTGCGGGGATTCGAACCCGCGACCTTTCAATCGCGGGTCCGGCGCTCTAACCACTGAGCTATCCCCGCCCCAACTGATGGTAAACGAATCTCCCTAAGCAACTGTGTAAACTAATAATTATGTGCATCAAAATGATTCATTGCATTTCAGCAGTTGGTTGTCTGAAGCCATTTTTTTTTTTTTTTTTATAATCCTTCCCACCTTGGCTTCAGCTGTGTGACACAACGTTGAAACCAACAAGAGTACCAAAAACGGTGTTGTGTGCTGTATAATTATGTGGGAACTATCTAAAGCCTTGACGCGTTTCTTGCGTAACAGCATCCACCTCCAGAAATGGGATGTATATCCTCTAAAGACGGCATGCGGCTGCCCATGTGGCGGGGTAATAAAGATCGGTCACACACGCAATCCTCTTGGTGTATGTCAGTGCACAATTGCATATTGTTACCGGATGACCCCCCAGAGTGTTGAGCTGGGGAATGCTACAACAACAGTGGCATAAACGCTTCATCTGACAAATGTTTACTCATTCGGCGGTGATTATATGTATATATTAGCTAGGACCCAGCTCTCACAAACACTCTTAGATTCTTAACATGGACCGATCTTTTACGAAAAATACCACCCTGAGATGAATATAACCAGACGAGTTGGCATTTCCTCCAGCCGCCTCTCTCTTACTGATCAGGACTGTGTGCTTTTGTCTCTCAGCCTCTCTTGTCCCTTCTGTCTCTGTTCCTTCCTGTCCAAATCTCTCCGCTCGAGTTCCGGTGTCGCCAGTACTTCCTGTATGTCCGTTGGTGATAATTGTAACGATGCTGCTAGTAGGATAAGAACAACAATAAGAATATTTATTCATCCCAGCGGGAGATTAAAGCTGTCGTTCGATCTTATACATTAACGCACAACGAAAAACTGAATTGCACATATCTCACTATTCAAATACACAAAAAGGTTCAAAAGAATGCTATTGATTTTATTAGGACAAAAACACAGTCTGCAAATTGTTGGGATAATCCCCCCTATCAATCTACAAAACGACACTTAAACAACAGTTAAACGGCGCAAAACGATGAAAAATGGGATGAAAAGTTAAATCACTTATGTGTATTTGGTTGAGCTATGTTGTTTTTCTATCCAGCGCTTGGAAATGTTTGGATCTTGTTTTAGAACGCTAGCAGTCAGTCTTGTTTGGGATTTCTTTTTTTACATTTCAATGATTCAAAGTCGTGAAATACACATACGTACGCGCTCTTTGACATACACCCCCTGTCTCTGAGTTTGATCTAATATTAATATCTAGCAAACCCAAAATTACATGGAATAATGTTATATCTGACAAGCCAAAACATAAAGACTCTGAAATTAAATAAAATCATTAGGCACACACATCCCACACCCTCCCTTGGAAAGTTATCATCCTCAGGAGACGTCCTGACCCGGTTAAAGACTGTTATAATTCTCATTAAAAACTGACAGATCAGAAGAGAAAAACGAGGCTTTGTAACATTTTGTATTTGTTCTCGGGATGGAAAAATCTTCCACTCCTGTTGCTGCGTCGGCTATCAAGCTAGTGTCACGCTGAATGTGTAGTCATTTAATACTTGCACTACCTTTTATAGTATCTTTTCACGTAAAGTTTTAAAATTGTCCAATGGCTTTCCCGTAACACGGCCTACTTTTTCTTCTTTTTTTCACAGTCTTTTCCAACTTCCCTATATCAAATTTTGAAATGTTCCCACCCCAAGAGACAGATCCAAAACATAATAAAAAGGCTACATATATTACAGCATTATAAAAAAGTTATTAGCAATCTGAATTGACTACGATAACTAGTATTACTACCACCGCTGCTACGTTTGCTACCGCTTCTGTCGCTGAGCTGATGCTTATGATTTTTTTTTTATATATATCGAGAGAGACAGACAGACAGACAGACAGACAGACAGACAGACAGACAGAGACAGACAGACACAGAGAGAGAGATGAGAATAAGTTGAAATTGTCCAACACTGACTCTTTCAAACCTCCATGGCTGGCGCACTCACTCCACCATTTGTTCTCTCTTGCCCCCAGCACTGCTTCTCCAGCTGTCTTACCACATGTTGTTTCTGTCACTTCAAAAAATAAAATAAATATTTTTTTATCCTTCAGTTATCGTATTTTTCCTTTCTTTTTTGTTTCTGTTATCTTCTTTTGTTTTTGATTCTTTGTTTGCTTGCATGATTTTTTGTTCTGTTTATTTTTTGCGTTGTTTTTTATTTGTTTTTGCAATTATTATTATTATTTATTATGATTATTATTTTAATTTTTTTTTTTTTTGGGGGGGGGGGTTGTTAGAAATATGGTCAAGTCACAATATGCCTCGCCTGTTTACCGATATTTATTGTTCTCTCTCTCTCTCTCTTCGACTTACGTTGTCAGTATTCAAAGCAACATTATGTTTCGTTGTAGGTCGTAAGTAAAATTGTAGTTACCAGTCATATATTGCACGTTGAGTAGTTTGTATGACTTTCCTGATCCAAGAGTTGAGCCTCATTTCCACATGCCAGCTTGCAGTCAACAGGCTCTTTCGCCAAGTACACAAACAAACATATAGAAAATGTCCAAGATCCCCACAAATATAATCGTCTACAGTGTCAATGCTTTGACAAATCAGTATCAAATTTCTGAACTCCTTATCTGATGTTTACTCGATGATAATAATAATTTTTCTCTGTTCCATCTTATGCTCTTTTCACGTTATCAAAACCACCAAAGACTTTTTTGTTTGTTTGTTTGTTTTGTTTCGAATTATTTATTTGTTTGCTTTTGCAAATAAGGCTCAACTCCAGGATCAGGAAACTTATAGAAAATGCATTACAGTGACACTTGCGTGACTGCTGCACATGCATTTAAGTTGAAAAGTTAAGCAACCTTGTTTTCTTACCACAATGCACAAATGTTTAAACCTGAGTAACTCATTTTTCCACAAAAACGTGGAAGGCTATTCTACACTGTCATGTCTCCGTTCAGCATGCGAACGGGTTTACACGTACTCAACACTACGCGGAGAACACGCGAGAAACGTACCTGGTGCGTATAAGAAGTATCCGTTTTGCCAGTATTATCTACCGGTGCCTTAATTTACTTCGCCACTAGACAATTTCACATGCCAGCTTGCGGTCAGCAGGTTCTTTCGCCAAGTACACAAACACATGTTAAATGTCAAAGATCCCCATAAATATGATCGTCCACGTATTACTCTCCTTCTTTCTTGGAGCTGCTCGACCTTTCGGCTTGAATGTATAGCACTACGCCTTAATGGCCACCTCAGTTGCACCCGCCCATCCCCATTGGCACATTAAGGATCCACCTTCAATTATAGGGCACCCAAGTCCACCAGAATTAGCTCTGTCAGTGTCCCGAAGTGAGAGAGACGACAGGAAGGCCATGTGCTCTCACGTTGCTCGCAGATTGCTCTCTGGAGTGTGCATCATGTCACTCGTCGTCGTTTGGACCCACCAGTTCTCCCACTGATTCCCCCACTGACCAGGGGTGCTAGCTGGGACTCGGCGGAAAGACAGAGAGAAGTGGTGAGGGAGAATGGGGCAGTGTTTGGGGGCTGGGAAGAGACTGACGACATGATCAGAGCCTCATCGGGCTTCTGTTCCAAGATCAACGGTATACATGTACAAAGTGCCTGCCCAGGTCTCGTATCTCTATTCGATTATTGGCACGAAAACAACCCTGAGTGGTACGAGTCTATCATAGCCACTACAGTTGACAATGAGTTGCGTTCACCTCTCCATGTCCACGAGTCTATCATAGCCACTACAGTTGACAGTGAATTGCGTTCATCTCTCCATGTCAGGGTTGATGCCAGCAATCGCAGTAACCTGTGTGACGTAGAAAGATCGAATCCCTGATGTCGATGATCAGGGAAATTATTGCGCACACACAATATCACCCGACGTAGGACGAACCTTCGAATTTTAACGGATAATCAAAAGCAAACAAATATCTGTGTCAACGATTGTCAGCGACATGAGGTTGTTGCTGGTTATAGCCTCTAACAGATTACATTTTGTAGCTGCAACACCAGTCCACGTCTTGTGCAACCCAAATGCTGAAAACCACATGGGGGGCGTTTTTGTTTTGCTTTGTTTTTGTTGTTTTTTACCTTTTCTTTGCTTTGCTGAAACCGAGCATCTTGTTAAATTAAGACGTATAGCGATCCTTGATGAAGGTCGACACGAATACACCAAACAGTGGACGAGAGACGGAAAGAAACAGGTTAATCTACTCCTTCTTGTAGACTATTTTTGTAATCCTAGCTGCCTGTCTGCCATAAGCTTCTCGTTGCCAGCGGGTTTCATGTAGGCGGCGAGGCCCTTTGTAAAATCGCTAAGTCCATACTTGTCTCTTGGAGAGACGTACCCTGATATTTGCTTGTATAGCATGTACAGGTCAGATTCAGTCCGCCTGACTTGAAAAGAGACTTTGCAGATAAGGGACGTTAGCTCAGTTTTCTTGTTGTTGTAGCGTTCCCCTGCTGAACACTCTTGGGTCACCCGGTACATATGCATGAAAAGTAGAAAAATCTAATAACGGAAATCGTCAGTGTTATGTGTTGGTTTATTTGCTGATGACGTCTGATGTTGAAAAGAACAAAATATGCCCCTGAAATAAGACCCGGTATCCTATAAACCTGAGTATAATGCGATATTTTATGCAGCTGAAACTGACACTTTTTTTCCGTTGTTGAGAGAGACCTGCATCTTCGGCAACTGAAAGGGACATGGTATCAAATACAGCTGAAATGACTGACCTGTTACATATAAGACTAACCTGGTAGTTATAAAACTGAACAGACCAGGAAGTTTAATGTCAGTCAGTTCAGCTGTATAAAATACCATGTCCGTTTACATGTATAAACAATACTACAGATAGCGGGTCAGTTTTAGCTTTGACAGAAAGCCGTAGTGCATCCCTGCCTGGTAACCTCCTCATGATCGACTCATGTGGACGAAAGGGACCTGAGCGAAAGTGGACACCAGTCGTTCCCGATACACAATTCATACTCCACTTCCGTCCCAGCTATGCGTCTCGTTGACCACAGCGCTCCACTGACCACACAGGAAACACAGGACTACTGGATTTCGTCTGGCTTCCTCCCGGCTAAAATTGTGTTAGCTGACGCTGAGAGAGAGAGAGAGAAAGAGAGAGAGAGAGAGAGAGAGAGAGAGAGAGAGAGAGAGAGAGAGAGAGAGACACACACACACACACACACACACACACACACACACACACACACACACACACACACACACACACACACACACACACACACACACACACACACAGACAGAGTAGGTGAATGTCAAAATATGTGACGTCAGTAGCAGGCTTGGATTGAAACAGAATCCCTTTCTTTCTCAGTTACCTTTGCACCAAGTGTCTGTCTTGACCCATGACCTTACGTCCGCCGAAGTTGTTTACGTAAAAGTATAA
The DNA here is from genome assembly GCA_963584105.1 of Alviniconcha strummeri. Taxonomy (NCBI): domain Eukaryota; kingdom Metazoa; phylum Mollusca; class Gastropoda; family Provannidae; genus Alviniconcha; species Alviniconcha strummeri. The sequence continues at coordinate 8,689 of CAUZXP010000522.1, read as the reverse complement.
TCATGTTATACTCGTTATTATGACATGAGGGTTCAAACAAAAGTAAATTATTGGTGGCTTTATCCCATACCCGTAAAGGGTGGTGGGAGGAGGGGCAAAAAGCCAACAAGTAAGTAAGTAAACATGATGCTTAACGTCCACACAAATCATAAGGCTTATTAGGGACTGGGAGAAGGGGGAAAGGGGGTATGGAGGTGGGGGGAGAGGGAGATTATATACCTATCGCTACACTGTCACCACCAGAATGATTCCTGCATTAAGGTGGGCAGTGATGAGAACCATTTTAATGTTTCAGTAGGAAGTGATAGACAAAGTCACAGGACAGTGTCCACAAACCACAACCTTTTTGAAGAGAAAGGAGAGCCGAAGCGGTATCGAACCGAGGTCCTTCCGCTTACCAGCCTAAAGCCTTACCGCTAGGCCAAACCGGCTCACAAGCCAACAGGGGCGCTTTACCCCCCCCCCCCCCCCTTCGCCCCCGCCCCATCTTCCAAGTACAAAGCACGTAGGACCGTTGCACCTTGGAGTGTAGGCACATTGACCCATACCACTTTTGGCGCTTTACCCCAAACAAACTTCCGTAAAAGATATTATCTGCTAGATCTGAAACGCTGCATGGAAGCCATTGACTGTTACAGACGAAGCACGTACATAGTCCCTGCGGTGTGTATACAGCAGAGTTTGATCTTCTGGTGAAGTCTGAGTGTAGCATTTACTGATTCGAAGCAAACGTTTAGAAAAAAAGTCAATGATGAAATATTATGTTAACTATAGGTCACTTAACTCCCAACGAAAACGCTCCATAGGCAAGAAAATGGTGGTTTGTGCAACGTGCCACAGGCACAAGGCCTGCAATATCACGTGGTTTCGCTTTAACCCGCAACGATCTTTGCCCCATGTGACCCTACATTGGGGAGGGGGGGGGGGAACTTCTCTCTCTCTCTCTCTCTCTCTCTCTCTCTCTCTCTCTCTCTCTCTCTCTCTCTCTGTAAATAGTTTATCACAAAATGCTATGCACTATCGGTTTCACACACAGTACGGACACCATGCAGTTATGTAGAACCATTACCTCGACCATCCCCTCTCTCAAGCACTGTTCAGTCTGTCCTCTACGACCCCGACCCGCCCCACCACCTCCCCCCTGCACCCCACCCTCCCTCACCACTCCACATTCACCCAACGTCCGCAGTCGAGAGTACACACTGGCAAATCAATCCTGATGAATGTCGATTATTTGCATTGGACACCACTTTGCTTACAGAAGGGGTTGATGAATAATTGAGCGCCTTGGGGTTGGTTGTGTACTGCTGTGTCCGTTTATGACATCTGGCAGACGGTGCTTCATTCGCTGGAGCCAGGAACGTTTTTATTATTATTATTATTATTATATATATATTTATTGAATTAGGCATCAGACATGCAACAGCCTATAGACCTTGTCAAATCTAATCTTAAGTCTTACCTTTTCATCGTCCATTTCACTGATTAGCAATCATATTATTTGTTTGTTCCTCTCCAAAAATCATCTTCTTGCAGCTGCTGTGTGTGCGTGCGTGCGTGCGCGCGTGCGCGCGCATGTGTGTGTGTGTGTGTGTGTGTGTGTGTGTGTTTGTGTGTGTGTGTTCTTTTCAACGTTCGTGTGTTTGGATCTCGTATATATCATGTGTATATTATTACGCATACATGTGCGCTCTCCTTCTCATCTTATTCCTCCTCTACAGCTATTCATGCTGGTGTAGTATTAGCTAAAACGTCAACACTACATATATGACTTCCTCGTTAAGCCAGAGTACGAAAACGAGTTATGACTGGAATCTTCTTCTTCTTCTTCTTCTTCTATCGCTCTGATATAACCGCACTGGTTGACTGGGCGTGGAACACCAAGATACTTGTTGTTGTTGTTGTTGTTGTTGTTGTTGTTGTTGTTGTTCTTCTTCTTCTTCTTCTTCTTCTTCTTCTTCTTCTTCTTCTTCTTCTTCTTCTTCTTCTTCTTCTTTATTCTGTTGTGATAATATATTTCAATTTCTGACTGTTAGTCAGTGTATGCGTATGCCAACAGCCTCCAAGTTTCTACGGTCTTCAGCTGCGGAGTACCGCAGCTAGATGCAAAACTCATCACGTACGTTTCTTCTGCTGGGAATCCAAACAGGCTGTCAATTAATGCATGGCTTTCTCCTTTTTACCGTGGATATATAACATGATATAAATTATTACATTTTCAGGTTTCTCCTGCTGCCGCACTGATTTCTGCCTCACCATTTCGTTCACGTTCATTTAGGTTTTGCCCCTTTCTAACATGAAATGACGTGTGTTTAGGAACAGTGAATGTGCTTTTTACCTGTGATGTGATCGATTTTTCTACGCCACGGTATACGCTTCACATTAAGCAGGATTTAGGGCCCAGTGTCAATCCATGGTACGTAGGGTTTCTTCAAAACATATATCAGTTCAGACATTTATTTGTCCGTCTGAGCGGCCATCCGGCTAATATCCACCCAGTTAGAGAGTTATGTGTTTGTGTTCATCTAATGATCTATGCCTGTCTCTCTCTCTCTCTCTGTCTGCCGGTGTGTGTGTGTGTGTGTGTGTGTGTGTGTGTGTGTGTGTGTGTGTGTGTGTGTGTGTGTGTGTGTGTGTGTGTGTGACTCTCTCTCTCTCTCTCTCTCTCTCTCTCTCTCTCTCTCTCTCTCTCTCTCTCTCTCTCTCTCTCTCTCTCTCTCTCTCTCTGTGTATGTGTGTGCCTCTCCCTCTCTGTCTGTCTGTCTGTCCGTCTGGCTGGCTGACTCTCTCTGTCTCTGTTTCTGTCCCTCTCTGTCTCTCTGTGTGTGTCTGTAAACTGCAGGAAATCATTCAGAAGTCTACTGAAAGAGAAAAGACAAAAATATAAGGCGAATAAGTTGAAAGTATTGACTTCAAAGATGAAAGATTTAAAAATGTTCTGGAGTGAAGTAAGGTCTATCTGTGTAGGGACATGTAGACAACCGCTCATTAGTACCAATGAATGGTTTACTCATTTTAAGAATGTATTAGGTGGTGACACGAACCAGGACAAAGGCGAAGAGGACTATGCAGACCCTCCAGGCATTGAAGACCTAGACAGTCCCATAAGTGAGGAGGAAGTCAAGAATGCCATAGGGCACTTAAAATTGAACAAATCACCAGGACCTGATGGTATTTTAGCAGAAATGCTCAAGAATTCCCTTGAACATATACTGTCACTGCTTGTACTGCTTTTTAATCATGTCTTCGATACGGGGCAATATCCGAGTGCGTGGAGTGGTGCTATCATTGTCCCAATTCACAAGAGTGGGGACAAAGACGACCCCGATAACTACCGAGGTGTCTCATTGTTGAGTATTCTAGGGAAACTTTTTGCACACATTTTAAACAAACGACTTACATTGTGGGCTGAAGAAAATGATAAAACTGTTGAGGAACAAAGTGGTTTTCGTGCAGGTCATTCGACCGTCGACAACATGTTTGTATTATATGCTATTGTTCAACGATATCTTTAAAAAAAATCTGTTAAGGTCTACATATGCTTTGTAGACTTTAAAAAGGCGTTTGACACCATCAACAGGAGTGTTTTGTGGAATATGCTAAGGAAATCTGGTGTAGGCGGAAAAATGCTGAGAATTTTGCAAAGCATGTACATAAGTGTAAGGTCTTGTGTTCGATGACCAGATAAT
>CAUZXP010000521.1:78826-98423 GCA_963584105.1 Alviniconcha strummeri | reverse complement strand
AAAAGAACTGATCTGGACGTGAGAGAGACAGCCGCAATGACCCTGATCTGGACACCAGAGAGACAGCCTCAATGACCATGATCTGGACACCAGAGAGACGACCTCAATGAACCAGATCCGGATGTGAAAGAGACAGCCTCAGTAAAACTGATCTGGACACCAGACAGAACAGCCTCAATGAAACTGATCTGGATGTGAGAGAGACAGCCTCAATGAAACTGATCTGGACGTGAGAGAGACAGCCTCAGTGAAACTGATCTGGACGTGAGAGAGACAGCCTCAGTGAAACTGATCTGGACGTCAGAGAGAGACAGCCTCAGTGAAACTGATCTGGGCGTGAGAGAGACAGCCTCAATGAAACTGATCTGGACGTGAGAGAGACAGCCTCAATAACACTGATCTGGACGTGAGAGAGAGAGTCTCAATGAAACTGATCTGGACACCAGAGAGACAGCCTCAGTGAAACTGATCTGGACGTCAGAGAGAGAGAGAGAGAGAGAGAGAGAGAGAGAGAGAGAGAGAGAGAGAGAGAGAGAGAGAGAGAGAGACAGAGAGACAGAGAGACAGAGAGACAGAGACAGAGAGAGAGAGACAGAGACAGAGACAGAGAGAGTCTCAATGAAACTGATCTGGACACCAGAGAGACAGCCTCAATGAAACTGATCTGGACGTGAGAGAGACAGCCTCAGTGAAACTGATCTGGACGTCAGAGAGACAGCCTCAATGAAACTGATCTGGACGTAAGAGAGAGAGAGAGAGAGAGAGAGAGAGAGAGAGAGAGAGAGAGAGAGAGAGAGAGAGAGAGAGAGAGAGAGAGAGAGAGTCTCAATGAACCTGATCTGGACACCAGAGAGACAGCCTCCGTGAAACTGATCTGGACGTCAGAGAGACAGTCTCAATGAAACTGATTTGGACGTCAGAAAGACAATCTCAATAAAGCTGATCTAAAACAATCTCAGTAAAACTGATCTGGACATCAGAGAGACAGCCTCAGTAAAACTAATCTGTACAACAGACATAAGGTCTCGAATTCATCGGGCGATCAGGTAGAAAATGTCAATCAAGCTCACCAGTACGTCAACTTAAAGGTCTCACCGAAACTCATCTGGACGTGCAATATTAAGTCTCACTTAAACTCATCTGGACGTGAAATAGTCTCACTCAAACTCACCTGGACGTCGACTGAAGGAGTCTCACTTAAACTCACCTGGACGTCGGCTAAGACGTTCACTCATACTCACCTGGACGTCGACTGAAAAGTCTCACTCAAACTGACCTGGTCATCGACTGAAAAGTCTCACTCAACTGACCTGGACGTCGACTGAAAAGTCTCACTTAAACTCACCTGGACGTCGGACTGTAAAGCCTCACTGAAACTCACCTGGACGTCAAAGGGAAAGTCGTCCAGTTCGAGGTTCTCCATGAAGGTTCCTTTGACGGTCCTTTTCTCGGAGATAAAGGCCTCCCCTTTCTCGTTGAACATCACCCGGTGTCGGAACTGCTCCTTGGGATCGCCGTAGGCGTTCTCGATGTACAGTTTGGGGTTCCAGTAGCGACCCGGCTCCACGATGTCCCCTTGCTGCGGGTACCACACACAAGCGTCACTAGACTGGGGGCAGCAGGGGGCGGGGCATCCAACACGGGGCGTGGCCAGGACTGGGTAGTGTGCATGTAAGGACTGTCGGGCATTGCATAACTGGTTCTTCCGTTGGGATAAATGTATGGATGGAGGTCGGTCAGGACTGAGGAAGGAGTACGTGTGTGTGTGTGTGTGTGTGTGTGTGTGTGTGTGTGTGTGTGTGTGTGTGTTTTCCAATGTCCCAAATGATTACTGGTTTTTAATGCCCTGTCAACCGCACAGACCTACTTATGATGGCGATCCATATCCATCCTATTTCCAACACTGTGTCCTAATGTGTAAACAGCTGGGAATACAAATCCGACGGGCGTAAAGCAGCCCCCAAACCCGGTGAGAACATAATCGCATGTCAGAAGAACAGACAAAAATAATTTGAGAGAAATGCGAAGAGCCAACGGAAAAAAGCTCTGTAAACTTACATCTAGGGGAGGCAACTCAGTTTCTAACTTAGGAAATACTTCTTTTGTGTTATTGATTTTCTTCTTTTCTTGTATAGGACGGAATGGCGAATGCTGATGTCGCTGTCCGACTTTAGAGACGGCTTCACACAAAGTTTTCACATTTTTCTGCCATCACAGCAGTTGTAGGGAAATACAGCACACGCAAAAAGAAATACATGTATACAAAGAGGCGTGACCACAGTACTGCTACAATTTACTCATATATCACAGACAGTTACAACAGTTAACAGTCGTTGATATTCACGGGGAAGATTACCCGCAGAGTTGTATACCAAGATCAACAGCAAACTGCTTTGAACGCCAAGAGCAATGCTAAACCGGTCTCTTGACCGGGCACTTATCAACTGATTCCCACATCGACTTGAGTACGCTAGCGTTGGTACGACTACGTTACCCGTGTACAATAGGAAGGACACGGCCAGTCTGCTGACGGAAGGCAAAAGAGACAATAATCATTAGCGGACCGGGGGTGTACCTGAAAACCCTGAAAACGAGCAGAACAACAACAAACAAAAGGGGGCAAGCAATAAAATAACCAGGGAGGAACTGAAAAAGAAGGCAAGGGTTCAAACACAACGAAGACGTGTTAATTGAAAGAGATTCTGCCGTCAAACCAAAGCGGGTTGCCATGGACCGGGGGGAAGGAGGAGGCGGGGGTCAAGGGAACGGGGGGGGGTGGAGGGGTGACGCTACCTTGATGTTGCCCATGGAATGGGAGAGTTTGGGGTTTCGGTACAACTCGCCCTCTCCTTTCTCGGAATGCTGCAAGAGGAAGCAGAACAGAAAACAACCATAAGGCACGCTAGCTAGTGCTACGAACACAACACAACTCATGCGGTCAGTCCAATTGTGCTTACGTAATGTGTAACACGTTGCCTACTGTAAGGTGGTGAGTCATCGAGAAGAGAGGGAAGGCTGGCTCACAGCTAACCCCGCTTTCTGACATCGCCAGTCATAGGTTCGAAAGCTTGTTTTTAGCTTCAGCAAACTATTGCAGTTCACTTTGGCGACGGTCTTGCTATGGGCCTAATTTCATTGCTGTTTCCTCGTGGTTCTGGCTTGGAACTGGCCAGTGGGTATCAGCATTACGTCACAGGGACTCATGCTGGTAGCCAATGAATCTGCAACCACCTACAGTCTTGGTATGGCTTGCGGGACTGATAGTCTGAGAATGGTCTGTGGAATGGTCGTAGTTTCTTAAATATAGCTCTGAGTTCCATTTAATTTTTTTTATTAGGACTTGGTGATGATTACAATACCGGAAGTAATAACGATTTGGTGATGATTACAATTACCGGAGGTAACAATCCAACACACTTCATAAACTGATGATAGTGATGCTTACGGAGAAGACAATGACTAGATGGAATAGCCAGACAAGGAGTAGTCAACTGACGACAAGAGAAAGCAGCTGGTGATTGCAGGGCGAAACTTTACAGAGCAACGGGTTCAACAATACAGACACAAAACATTCTGCACAATGAGCTAAAGCATGAAACACACCTTACTAAAAGACACAGGGTACTCTGCCAAACAGCACATGACCGTGCAGAAAGACACAATGGTATTTCACCAAACAAATCATGGACAGACACAACAAAAACATATACGGGTACAGCACAAGGACAGATGCACCGTACAGAAAGACACAATGGTATTTCACCAACAGATCATGGACAGGACACATGAAAAACATATACGGGTACAGCACAAGCACAGATGCACCGTACAGAAAGACACAACGGTATTTCACCAAACAGATCATGGACAGACGCATGAAAAACATATACGGGTACAACACAAGGACAGATGCACCGTACAGAAAGACACAACAGTATTTCACCAAACAAATCATGGACAGACACATCTTATGAAAACATATACGGGTACAGCACATGGACACATGCACCGTACAGGAGATACAATAGTACTCCACCTGACAGATCAAGGACAGACACATCTTATGGAAAGATATACGGGTACTCTACCAAACAGCTCATAGAGAGACAGCTCTTACAGATAGAAACACTAGCGTTCAGCCAAACAGTATGTGGACAGAACAACCGAACAGAGAGGACACACTGGTACTCTACCAAACAGCTAATGGGAAAACAACGTGTCAGAAAGACATTGGTACTCCATCAATCAGCTCATGGACAGACACACATAGCAGAAAAACACACTGGTTCTCTGTCAGACAGCTCATGGATAGACACATATAGCAGAAAAACACACTGGTTCTCTATCAAACAGCTCATGAACAAACAACGAAAAACGCACTGGTACTCCATCAAACACAGTGTATGGGCAGACAACTCTGACAAAAAACATTGTGGTACTTGCACCAAACATCTCATGGACCCACAACGTACAGAAAACTACACCCACTCCATCCAACAGATCTGACGACAAAGAGCGCAGAGACATAAGTGCACAAGCACTTCACCAAAGAGCTCAAATGGCAGGCAACAGAAACGGTGATCCACAGAAACAGCCGCATGGTCGGCTGGCCACACATAGGCTAGGGGGGGATGGTGATGAAACTGGACCACACTGACCACAAACAGATGTACGTGTAACATGTATCCAGCTACCCGGTCAACAACATGACATTACGTCTCAATACTTACAAACCTCTGTTAGAACTGAGCAGCTCAGCCGTAGCGACCAGCAAACACACTAGACTAAGATCAGAGATCTGCTGTTTAAGTTCCACTGACTAGCTCATCCACACACTAGCAGGCTCTGTGCACACGTGACGTTACTAGCGGAAGTACCTCTTGAAGCTGCCCGTCCAGCGATGGCTCCCGCCATCTGGCCCGTACGATGACGTCAGCTGTGTACTGCTCCTTCAGGGTGTCGATCTCCCCCACCTTGAAGAACTGGACACACACTTGTACCTTGATCTGAAACAATCACAAGGTACAGTGCTGAAAGAACTGGACTTACACCTGAACCTTGATCTGAAAAAGTCACAAGGTACAGTGCTGACAGAACTGGACACACACCTGAACCTTGATCTGAAAAAGTCACAAGGTACAGTGCTGAAAGAACTGGACACACACCTGGACCTTGATCTTCACACACCTGCACCTCGATCTGATTCCATTCCATTCCACAGAACACGATAGAATATTAAGGTGGGGCCAGGATGGGGGCGGTCATAATTATTAAAATATCATCCATTTCTGGCACACTCGGCGATTCGGGTGTATAGTATAGTATACCACGGAACCTGGGACACAATCCGTAGATAATCATGGAAGGGGTTCAACGACAAAGATTCAAGTACACGCAATGTACGTATTTGTGATGTAATTTAAAAGAGAACAAGGCCTACAAAGCGCCCAACTGACGTCACGTATATGGAGGGACTCAGACACAGCGATCTAAACGGAGAGAAATGACTGATGTCTAAAATACGTATATCCCTCATCTGCGTTACCTCATTATCACGTTATCTCATCACAAACGCACACGTTGCTGCAGTCTGGTTTCCATCACAACTGTGAGCAAATATAAACATCCACAGAGTCAGCCGCCAGCCTTGGAAAGCAATTTCAGAACTTCAATAAAATCACCGCACTATGCATAAAACCTGCAGAGAGGGGCGACGATGACGATGATGATGACAATGACGATGACAATGACGAGGACGAGGGCAATGACGAGGGACGATGAAAATGACGAAGACGAGGATAATGACGAGGACGAGGACAATGACGAGGACGAGGACAATGACGAGGACAGTGACGAGGACGAAGACGAGGACAGCGGGAATGGTGGACGGTATGACAGTTAACACACTGTTATGACAGTTAACAGTTACAGATGCGCCCCCGCAGCGCTGAAGCGCCAGAGCCGAGGCGTGGGAGGGGTCATGAATCTGGCCACACTCCAAGCGCTGTACTGGCTTACCACATCCCTCCTCCAAACACTGCCATAACTCATTACGCTATACGTCTCGAAAAACTGTCAGCTAACACACAGGTTTTCGTCGGCTCTCACATGCCAGTAAGTTTGTAACAGACAACTCAAATGATATCAGCGTTTCTTTTATAACCGTCAAAGTAAAACCAAAAGCGTTTGAAACGGGCGGAATTCTTTTTCTTTCTTCACCCGGGGTGGACGCCGCCTCATGTTTACGTGCGTGCTTGAACGCTATGTTGATTCCACAGTCTTATCAATACCCGAACCTTTCGGAGGGCGTTCACCACGTCGGTGGACAGCTGCGCGGAGATAAAGAGTTACCCTTCGGTGGCGTAACCAGTTCTGGCAGAGTCTGGAGGAAGGTGCCGGAAAGGATGCTGGGAGTGTGGAATCTGGCACACGTCCCGGACCGCGGGCGGTGCGAGACTTCCCAGTTCACAGTTAAGAGTTCCGAGTTCGGAACCTACCCTATTTACAGGTCCGGGTGGGAAAGTGGGTGGTGTGGTTCCTGGTTCTGGCAGCAGGCCCTAATTAGCCGTACCCCTTCCCACCCTTTAGTGTCTCAGCGGGGTGGCGATGTTTTTTTTTAAATTTTTTATATTTCATATGATTACCATTGTTCATCATCGTCACAGTTCATCCAAGCATCCGTTGTTGCCAAATACAGCTGTCTCTGAACATACATACCATACGTAAACCCGCATAATCAATTATTACTATTAAGCGTTGAATGCATGCAAACACAAAATAACACAAAATATACAGACACACACAGACAAAACCCACCAGGCATACCCCCCCCCACACACACCACACACACACACACACACACACACATATATATGACCATAGTGGGAAAATCAATGCCAATCGACAATTGTGAACAATACAAAAGAGTATAAATCAAATCACTGGAGACTATATATACATATATTAGAAACCAAGAATTTTTAAAAACATTTGGTGTGTGTGTTTATTTACAACAATCTGCTTCTGAATCATTTATAAAGTTGTGTTTTGAAGCTGGTAAGTGAATTGCATGATTTTGTTTGATTTGGGATGATATTTCCACAAGGGTGCGCCTGAAAATGAGAAACTAGTTTTAAAAAGGTCTATTCTTGCTTGTTTGGGCAGAGTTATATATCTTGATGTGGCGCGAAGAGAGAGAGAGAGAGAGAGAGAGAGAGAGAGAGAGAGAGAGAGAGAGAGAGAGAGAGAGAGAGAGAGAGAGAGAGAGAGAGAGAGAGAGAGACAGACAGACAGACAGACAGACAGACAGACAGACAGACAGAGACAGAGCCAGAGAGAGAGAGAGAGAGAGACCAGAGACAGACAGACAGACAGACAGACAGACAGACAGACAGACAGACAGACGGAAAAGCAAGAGAGAGAGAGAGAGAGAGAGAGAGACAGAGACAGAGACAGAGACAGACAGAGAGAGACAGAGAGAGACAGAGAGAGACAGAGAGAGAGACAGAGACAGAGACAGACAGACAGAGACAGAGACAGACAGACAGACAGACAGACGGACATATATATATATAGAGAGAGAGAGAGAGGGGGGGGCGGGGGGTACAGGTACACCAGTCTGAAATAGAAGTAACGCCAAAGATTGCCTAGCTATATACTGTACTACCTACACATTTAGATGTTTGGCGTGAGAAGTACGCGCTCACATCGCGGGGGAGTGTGTGTGTGTGGGGGGGGGGGGGGGGGGGGGCCATGAAAGAGACCGCTGTATACGACAGGCCTTTGTGATCATTTACAGTGTTTTACACATCGCATCCCGATAAACGTCACTCACGAAACCAGTTTTCTAAAAGCGACGTAGCCTACATCAATTAATCCCAAATTTTATTATGAACTCTTACATGTTGGAGAACAAAAAACTGCTTCGACTTCCAGCTGAGTGGGCATTAAAACGGTCTATCTATGTATCCATCTGCCACGCCCACACAGCTGAGTGGGCGTTAAAACGGTCTGTTTGTCTATCTATCTATCCATCTGCCACCACCAACACAACTAAGTGGGCGTTAAAACGGTCTATGTATCTATCCATCTGCCACCGCCCACACAACAAAGTGGGCGTTAAAAAGGTCTATCTATCTATCAATCTGCCACCGCCCACACAGCTGAGTGGGCGTTAAAACGGTCTATCTAGCCATCCATCTGCCACCGCACACACAGCTGAGTGGGCGTTAAAACGGTCTATCTATCCATCTGCCACCGCCCACACAACTAAGTGGGCGTTAAAACGGTCTATCTATCTATCCAACTGCCACCGCCCACACAGCTGAGTGGGCGTTAAAAAGGTCTATCTATCTATCCATCTGCCATCGCCCACACAGATGAATGGGCGTTAAAACGGGTTATCTTTTCTGTCCGTCTTTCACCACGGTCCCCCATTCCTTCCTCGCGGTAAAAAAGAGAAAGAATTTGTCTCGCTGGCAGGGTAGTCAGGTGTCAGCCAAAGCGTGAATGAATGAGTACTGGCGTTCATCACTTCGACAGTCTGAAGTGCTTCGCTCCTCCACATTGAGTCGCGAGGCGACGCGGTCAGCTGGGGATGGAGTGATAGTAGATGAAACAAGGCGTGAAATCATATTGATTATCTGTCTTGGCAGGTGAAGACTGCCGACAGTGAGAGCGGGCTACAACCTCCCGAGACTTGGGTACTAGTCGGCACGGTACTGCTGATAGACATCCGTCCAGCAGGGGTGGGGGTCCTCAGGGGTGGGGTTGGGGGGCATATCGCAGATTGATGCTTTTATGTTTTTAGATCTGAACACATGAACGGTTAAAAACAACGTTAATTTTTAATGTGACAATACAAAATATGTGCGATTTTTTTTCGAAGCTACAAAACAACAGTTAAACGGTGAAAAATGAAAAAAGAGAGAGAGAGAGAGAGAGAGAGAGAGAGAGAGAGAGAGAGAGAGAGAGAGAGAGAGAGAGAGAGAGAGAGAGGAGGAAGTAATTATTCGGTTGCTTTTTGGGTGTGTTGTATGGCTGTTTTTTTGTTTGTTTTTTAAACGTTTCGGAACGCTAGCACTCGTCCTTGTATCAGATCCCCCCCCATCCCCACACACACACTGATTTGTATCGACAATACTACCGTTTGAATTAGCTGTCAGAATATATATAGGAACACACACACACACACACACACACACACACACACGCGCACACACACACACACACACACACACACACACACACACACACACACACACACACACACACATACGCACGCACGCACGCACGCACGCACGCACACACACACACACAAACACACACATACATACATACATAATTAAGGTCCCCTTTATCTCGTTCCCCAAAACATCCACAGTGAGTCTCCGTTCATTGCGCAACTGCTCTTCATATCTGAACAGATTTTCAAACAGCTTCGGAATGGAACATTTCCTCGGAATTGGTGGAAAGAGGTGAATAACCTAAGCCGTGACATGAAAAAGGAGAGCTGGCTTTCTTTCAGACAGGTGATGTCAGTTGAAACTGACACAGTAGGCAGGCGGCCAGAAGATAGAAGATACTAGCATCAGGAAACGGAAAAATGCACGTTGCGACAGACCTGCACATGTAGATAATTCCTCTTTAGCTCCGCGCAGCCAGCCGTGCAACTGACATCAGAGCGAAAAGTTATTAGGTAATACTGACATCAGAGCGAAACGTTATTAGGTAATACTGACATCAGAGCGAAAAGTTATTAGGTAATACTGACATCAGAGCGAAACGTTATTAGGTAATACTGACATCAGAGCGAAAAGTTATTAGGTAATAATGACATCAGAGCGAAAGGTCATTATGTAATACTGACATCAGAGCGAAATGTTATTAGGTAATACTGACATCAGAGCGAAAAGTTATTAGGTAATACTGACATCACAGCGAAAGGTTATTAGGTAATACTGACATCAGAGCGAAAAGGTATTAGGTAGTACTGACATCAGAGCGAAGCGTTATTAGGTAGTACTGACATCAGAGCGAAAAGTTATTATGTAATCCAAAACACAAATCTGACAGGTATCACAACGATCAAACAATTCACAAATGTCCTAGTTTAAAAAAGGCACAGTTAATTAAAACTCAATCGTTATTTTCATTAAAAAGCACTTCATTCTAACTAAACGTTCGAGGACAAATTCACCCCAAATCATAAGAACAGCGGGGCTCATTGTTGGGAACATACATCCCTTTACGTGTGAAGAAGCCTGGGGAAAATGAAGCTGGATAAAAAGATGAACCCGCAAGACTGTTTTTTTAGATATGTTTTTTACTGGCACCCGACGAGGCGTGCAGATCTTGCAGTATATCATGACCTGCCCCAGACTTCAGACGTGGAGCCTTTGATTACTCACATTCACAGCACAACGGACGTTTGATTTTATTATCTGAAACCGCCGAAACCTAATATTTCTCACTTCCAAATCAATTCTGCATAAATGTAAATCGAGGAAACACAAAACACCGGCTGGCTGGGAATAAGAAAGCTTTGTTTTTTTATCGTTTGTCGATCGATAGCGCGGAGAGGCTAAATGTCAGAGTAGAGAAGAGCGTGTAAGGCAGTTCAGACGTTTATGTTTGTTAGTGAAAGACCAGAGAAGAACGTGTCAGACATTAATGTTTGTTACTGAAATACTAGAGAAGAACGTGTCAGACCTTAATGTTTGTTAGTGAAAGACTAGAGAAGAACGTCTCAGACATTAATGTTTGTTAGTGAAAGACCAGAGAAGAACGTGTCAGACCTTAATGTTTGTTAGTGACAGACTAGAGAAGAATGTCTCAGACATTAATGTGTGTTAGTGAAAGACCAGAGAAGAACGTGTCAGACCTTAATGTTTGTTAGTGACAGACTAGATAAAAGCGTGTCAGACCTTAACGTTTGTTAGTGACAGACTAGAAAAACGAAAAACAACAAAAACAAAAACGAGTCAGACGTTACTGTTTTTGGTTGAAGAATAGAGAAAAACGTGTCAGACATTACTGTTTTTGGTTGACTGAGAGTAGAGAAAAGCGTGTCAGACGCTAATTTTTGTCATTGAAATATGAGAAACCACACATAAACCTTATGATCACGAGCACATGCAATATATTGCTTTTTCTACTACATGACATCAGCTTCTTCTAGACCTTTAAATATTATGCAATTCAAACTGTCTTTTATAGTCATCAGAATCTGAAAGCATTGATTTTCCGTTCCTGGCAGCAAAAAACAAAAACAAAACAAAAACCAAAAAGAAGAACAAGGAACTAGCACTCGAAAGACCGCATAAGGACACACACACACAAAAACAAAACAAAAAACAACAACAAAACAACAACAACAAACAAACAAAAAACAAACAAACAAACAAACAAACAAAAACAACAACAACAACAACAAAAACACGCCTTCGTTAACTCTCACTTGACATGCGAGTAAACACAAGGTACATAACTCCACCATCGCCAAATTCTAGTAGCGACAGTCACCATTCTGATTATTCTTGTACTGCTGTGCCTGTTTGCAGTGTAATGCGTGTTTACAACACCACCGGCCGTTCAGCCTTCTTTTAGGGAAAGACGGGCATGAAATCCGGGTGCCAGCGGACTGCGCTAACGACAGTGTTCTGCCCACTGCAGTTTACGCTGAATCATCATTGCGGCGCTTCCAGTATGCACTTCATCCTGACAGGATACAATTGTAAAAAACAGAAAACCTCGCATAACACGAAACAAAAAAACAAAAACAAAAAACCAACAAATAATTTCAGGACGATACTTTCAACAGCAACCGCATGAATGTTCATCAAAGCAACGTTTTTAAAGCGTATTCTTCTTCTTCTTCTCTCTCTCTTTTTTTTTTTTTTTTTTTTTAAAGATCAAATCGTCTTCTGGTTTATCCCGAGGCTTTCATCGATTCCTCCTTTTTCCTGATTACTGTATCGCATTTTGGCACTGGAATCAAATCTCCCCCTCTGTCTTATATGTATATTTTGCAACTCATTAACAATAATAAAAAGTATATATAAAACCTCTTTATACAGCGCACCTCCAGTGGCTGTTGCACTGTTCTATTTCACAAATAAGGGTGGAAGGAGGTGGGGAGGGGGGTGGAATGGGGAGTTATCAGGGAACACTATAGCATTCTAGTACAGGGGAGGGGGGTGGAGGGGGAGTTATCAGGGAACACTATAGCATTCTAGTACAGAAACAGACATAACTACGATACAGTTACAAAGTGAACACAAACTAGAACAGCAGCACCTTCTGTTCCCGGTGCCTGTCTAGTTTGCACAGAGCGGGTGGGCGAGGCAAAAAGCTGTCCCGGAAGACAGGCAAGAACTGCGGCCCAGCTTCCTAACATCGATGGATGAGGTTTTAGCATTTAGCTCGGTCAGAAAAAAAAAAAAAAAAAAAAAAATGAAAGCACACAACTAACTCCCACCTCATCATACGGCTGCAGAGTAAGAGTAAAACCGATTCCATCCCATTCCATCTTAATTTGTGTACTGCTCTTATCCTACGTCACGGAACGGATGTGCGTCTTCCCTCGCTCGTCTCAATGACGTCACTGCCAGGCGACGAGACAGCGACGGCGACAAAGAAGAGTGGTGAGAGAAACGAGGACCTAGGCGGCGTCCACAACGGCATCGTCAGACCGAGGACACAGTTCACAGAGCGAGCAAGAGAAGCCGGCAAGGACCACAGGAAAACAACGACAACAATGACTGGCCGGTGCCCTGAAAGGTTGGAGACAGCGTGGTCGTGTGGTTAAACTTCCAGGCGCAGCATCGAGCGGCTGCTGGTTCGAAGCCGGTTCGGGCAGTAACAACACACAGACACAGACACACCCACCCACCCACACACACACACACACATTCACAGAGAGAGAGAGAGAGAGAGAGAGAGAGAGAGAGAGAGAGAGAGAGAGAGAGAGAGAGAGAGAGAGAGAGAGAGAGAGAGAGAGAGAGAGAAACATGCGAAGTGATTTGCATCGAAACGTATCATTATCCTAATCCCTCCTTTTTGGGGGTGTGGCGGAGGTGGGGAGGGGGTTATGTGTGTGTGTGTGTGTGTGTGTGTGTGTGTGTGTGTGTGTGTGTGTGTGTGTGTGTGTGTGTGTGTGTGTGTGTGTGTTGGGGGGGTTGGGGGGTGGGGTGGGGTGGTAAAAGTATTACTGCACTGGCAATATTCCCATGGGAAGTTCATGTCGCTGTTCTCTGGAACGACAGCTGCTGCAGATTCGATCTGCCCGCCGGCTAATCCAGTGTTAACTTTGGTGTCTCGTACTGTCTCCCTGTCTCTGTCTCTATTTCTCTCTGTCTCTCTTTGTCTCTGTCTCTCTGTCTCTCTCAGTTTCTCTCTATCTCTGTTTCTCTCCGTCTCTCAATGTCTCTGTCTCCCTGTCTCTGTCTCTCCGTCTCTGTCTCCCTCTGTCTCTCTCTGTCTCTCTTTGTCTCTGTGTCTCTGTCTCTCTGTGTGTCTCTCTCCCGTGAATTGCTTGTTGCATGTTGGTTAGACTAAAGAACGTGGATGTGCGTGTATTAAGGTTGTCAACGCCAAGCCTCATTCCACGTGTATTATCATTTGATTTAACGGGAGGCGGTAAAGAGGTACTGAACCGAAGAGAAGCAGCTGAGCAGCAGACACTTCAACGGCCAGTCACCCAGCATCGTCCTTTGCGCTCTCCTCAGACAACCAGCGGTTGGTTTGGCGGGTTCAACCAATATTACGCTAAAGCAGAAGAAAATCGGTTAATTGAGCATTTTGCTCAAGTTATACCTAAAGGTTTCGGTATAACGGAAAAGCAACGGCAAAGCAAAAAAGCTGGAAAGAAAATATGCCGGAGAAATAAATGACAACCGTTGAGTCAGTTGTGAGGTTTTGGCCGTTAATACCTTGTTTTGCTTGGCGGTGTCTGGCAACGCAAAACAGACAACGGTTACATCAGCTTTTTGCAAGCAGCGTCTCACCCGTACCCCACAGCCCTAACTGTCACATGCACAACCTGCGAATAGGTTGGTGTGGATTTCGTCTTACATGAAACACAAAATATGTACGGCGAGTTTTGACGAACTTGTTACGGCAAAACTTACGCAACGAGTGTTTCTCATTTCGCGGTAAATTTTCACGGAAAAATCGATAGTGTGAGCTACTTATCAATACAAAGCACGCAGATACAGATCAAATTGGAACTCTGAATCAAATGCAATCACCCGCCATCGTCGTCAACGCCAAAGAACTGTACGGACTTGCCACGCCCTCTAACTCAACTTGGCCTGTGATTGAATTACGTGTCACTAATGACGTAAAACAAATTATGGCCTGCTTTGGGTTTTTTCTTTTCTCCATTCTTGATTATAATTATGCTGTGCCCTGTATTATCCCCTGTATTAATAAGCAAAATCTATAAAAAAGAAGAAAAAAGAAGAAGCATTGTGCAGGGTAATAAAATAGCACAGCAGGCATACATCGAAGAACATGTTTATGTAAACGATTCACCGTGACTACCGACATCATGCACCACACCTGTCACCACGTTTTGTGATGATATGAGCAACAGGCACAGGAAATCATGTTCATTGTCTCCGTCTGTGCACGGTTTTGCAGGTGTGAGAACTCACAGTCTGACTCCCGATCTAACTTTGGCGGCTGCCAGACTCCCCGATCTAACTTTGGCGGCTGCCTGATTCCCGATCTAACTTTGGCGGCTGCCTGACTCCCCGATCTAACTTTGGCGGCTGCCTGGGTGCTAATTCTGAACAGTCAAGTGTCCTTTGATTATGAGGTCCACCGGCTCCATATTATGAAACAAAGAACTGCATATAGTAACATTTGTAAGCTTTAACATCAAATATAATCAGCTTAAGAGCTCTGGCTCCCCCCCACCCCCACCCCCACATACACAGAGACAGACAGGCACGCACACACGTACATGTACCACCGGCCCAAGACAGGCAGACATAAGGGAGCGCACCCCCACCCCCCAACACACACACACACACACACACACACACACACACACACACACACACACACACACACACACACACACACACACACACACAGAGATAAGGGAGAGTGAGGGGAAGGAGAGACCTGATACTAGCACCGGTTTGAAGCCAATCTCACAGGCAGTTAGCTCTCTGGGAACTCCCCGCTAACAGCGAGACGTCAAGTACAACACTCACGTTCCCCAGTCTTTACCTTTTACCAGTGTGCTATTTTCGCTCCGTCGGAGGCTATTTTCGAAGCTTTAATTTGAGAACTAAACATAAGTACACGCGCGTATCGGCTGTTGCGCAAACTGCGGAGAAGTACACAAATCAGCCTGCGGTTAGATAACGTGAAGGACGTACTAGGCAGTTGACGCAGGCAAAAGCAACGATGGTTTGGTCTGACGTATCAAGCTCGTTTTGCCACATGTTGCTACAGATACAAACCTTCAACACTGGTATAAGCTACTGCTACAATGGTAGGCCTTCATTGTTGGTTTACCCTTTGTGCTGTTTTCTTTAACATTACGTCAAGGTTTTTGTACGACCGTATTGATATACCGATTCTTCTTTTCATGGGGCAAACTCCAGTAAGTTCTCATGTAAGGCACAGAAAGAAAACACTCTGACAAGCTCCCGCACGGCCTTTCTTTGAAGTAGGCGAAAAGCCGAAAAAAGAAAGAAAAAAAACTTAAACAAACAACAACACTATTTATATGTATAGCCCTGTTTTTAGGTAGACTTTCCCCAATTTTCCAGTACTTTCGTGCTTTCAAAGTACGCATTTTCTTCTCTGAGGTGAATTTTCTCACATTTTCCTTTTCAGCTTTTTCTTTCAAGTAAATTTGCTCATATACAGAGAGACATATTATTTGTTCCGAACTTCCTATCAGATACGTTATTGCATTTGTTCTTCAATGTCCCTTTGAAGTAAATGTTTTAAAATCAAATCAGATAAATATTTATTAACCCAGGAACAAAGCATTATCTGAATTGCTCGCACACGCTGACACCCCCAACCTCCAACACACACATCAGACAGATACGCATAGCACATGTTCATTCTTCAATAGAATTTTTATTCAGCACCAACCTTACGAACTCAAAACTGTATCCCGGAAGATAAAGAACTAACAGCTTACGGCTTTATTTCCGGTTCCACAGGAAAAGGAGTTCGTGCTCTAGAAGGCTAAAAGTACCACACAGACAGCCTTTCCAATGGACAAGAACGTAAGAAACTCATCGTCCTCACCAGCAAAGTACAGAGTTCAGGAGCTGTGTGAAAGTCGAGGTGGTCGTCCTGGGCTTTCCGTCCTAACGACCCTTATGGTTTCCGTGAACGTAAAGCAATACTGAACTGCTTCGGCACTGGTCACAGTTCGTGCCTAATATGTCAACTGACATCAGAGGACATGAAGCTCTACTTCATCATCATCACCAGCAAAGCACCGCCGTTCAGTACAAGGGGCACTTTGTTTTCTGCTGTTCAGAAAAGGATGTTTAATTCTTTACATACGAATGGATGTAGTAACACATGACAATGTATTTTACTCAGTGGAAACTGAAATTGAATCTTTACTGTCTAGTTCAAGAATTTATTTAGAAGCCCGGACGAGCTCATATGTGTCCTGTAATACTACAACTAATAGCATAATAATAATAATAAAGAATTATGCAGCGCCGCATCTTCCACGTTAACTAAGTAGGCGAGATGGGCATAAAAGGTCCGATGCGCTGGATATAACATTATGCCCTGTGCAGCAGAACTGATCATCGGGGCAGAAATGGCCCAGTTGTTAGAGCGTCCGAATGAAGAGCCAGGCGCAATACTGACGCGGGTTCGAGTCTCCGGTGTGAAAGTTTTTTTGTTTTGTTTTTCTTCTCCCTGAGTCAACTTCCACCTTAAAAATCCGAAACACAAGCAGCCATACCATTGCTTGGACACACGAAACTCCTGTACACACTGATAGGAATGGGTAGCGCTGCTCTTGTGGCTGCCGTGACTTGTCCAGGTAAGGTGACCCGATTTCCCGCAAGGGACAAAGAAATATTAAGCAAAAAATAAATAAAAACTCATCAGCATCACTCTTCTAAGGGGGAAGACCAACATGCAAGATGTAACATGGCCACGAAATTTCGCTCGAAGCCAGTTCATTAAAAGCAACCTCCAGGCAGATCGCACGTTTATTATCTCAGGATTTTTCTCTCTTTTTTACGCGCCTGTGCTAACGTTTCGTGCTAGATATGATCTGAAATTTTAACCTCTTTCACAGTGCATTCTGGTCTCAACAAATCAGACGGATATCACTTGCAATACACCCACACATACACCCACACACGCTCATACACCATCCCAAATTTTGTATCAATTTCTTTCCTTTTTCAAACCGCCTAGACAGAGCAGATAAGACTGATTCATTTAAGTGATTCATTACCTCTGACTTGAAGCGCCAGCGAAACGTGTAGTGAAACGAAACGAAATAGCGAGTTCACCTTGATGGATTGGAATTCTGCCGAACCAAGGAACAGAGAATAAAGGCGTTCTATTTGAAACAAATCATTAAACCTCCACCTTGCGAACAAACCCTGACATTGAAGAGTAGAACCTCTGACACTGAAGGGCCTATCTTTGGGTTATCGCGGGTATATTATTCAGCTCGGGGTTTGTATTACGAATATATCGCAGCTTGAGGCAAATTCAGTACAAAGTCGAGCCATTTCGGACAACACTGACTGGCAGCAAGGCACATGATGATATATCATTTCTTCGGAATGGCAGGCTAGATATTGTCTATCAAAGATCCAGGGAGAAACTACAAAATACGTTGACAGCTGTAGTATTTAGGAAATACATTATTTTCTTTTTCGCAGGTAGAGAATTGGCAGAAGTATCAGGGGACACAACTTTCAGTTCAGTTACCAATGACCTTTTGACAAGCAACAGAGCCCATCAGAATAATAAACAGAAACAGCTGTCAAGAGGTTGAAAGGTTGAAAAGAACTTTATTTATTAGGACAAAAACACACTCTGCAAATAAAAGATAATCCGCTTTATCAAGCTACAAAACGACATTTAAAGAACAGTTAAACGGTGAAAAAACTATGAAAAATGACATGAAAAGCTCAATCACTGATCTGTTTTGGGTCGAGCTGTGTTGCTTTCCTATCCAGTGATTGGAAGAATTGACTCTTCCAAGCTCAATCAAAAATAGATAAATGATTTAGCTTTTCAGCACATTTTCCATCGTTTTTCACCGTTTAACTGGTTAAACACCAGTTCAAGTGTCGTTTTGTAGCTTGACAGAGGAGATTATCCCGACAATTTGCAGAGTGCTTTCTTGTCCTGATAAATAGTGTTCTTTTGAACCTTTTGTGTGTTTGGATCTTGTTTTAGAACGCTAGCAATCCTTCTTGTTTCAGATTTTTGATACAGCTGTCAGTTACATTTTAGTGGCCTTTTGACGAACTACAGTGCTCATTACAACGACAACCGGAAACTGATTTCACTTCGTTGAGTACTGATAATCTAAAGATTCCATGACCTCGCTAGAATGATAAATGAAAACAAGTTCAGTTCAGTTACCAACGGTTTTCTGGAGTACTACAGAACTGACTGAAAGGAGAAGCGCTCACCTGACCTAGTTATTTTTTACAACAAATACAGCGGCGTTGGAGTTCTCGGCTCGTCTCTCTGGGGTGATACAAACGGAGGCTGTTTCCCGCAGATCCCAAAGGGACCCTTCATTACTCTGCACGATAGTGTGCTTGTAATGTTGTAACGCCGTGCTGTGCGGGCCGCGCCACGTTGGAGAAGATCCTGCCTTTTGCTTGTGCAACGTTAGCTGCCTCCATACGTGGATGCTTTTGGGTACAGTTCACCAGTGTTTCTGTTGGCGAAGGACTGAAAGGTATTCTTTAGCCTTATGTTGAAGAATGATCCACCCCTTGCTGGAAATTCCGATAAAAGATCATTCAAAGGTAAGGCAGAAGGAAAAATGATCAAAGAGTTTAAGGGCCGGATTGCAAACTTCTGACTCCAGTGAAAAGATACAGACCGTCTGGTCTTTATTACTGTATGTTTTCTTTACGGAAGTTAGCAGCAGTAAGAGCAGGACCACTCAGTCCACCAGTGTATGCAATGTTTCTTACGTGTCGTGTCATGATGTAATGTGGAGGACATCATAATCTTCCCTAGAAAAAACTGGAACATTTTCTCTTTTCTTCTTCCATATCAAACTGTCCAGGGATCTGTTACACGCGCCACCAGAAACACGTCGGCCAAATAATTTTTTTTGGTCCTCATCTGAGTGAGTAGACGTTAAGTTCTGTTTCCCAGCTGGCCAATACTTGTGTATAGCGATAAGCCAGACTCGAACCCCAGACCCCAACTGCTGGAAACTTCGCTGATTACTGTTAGGCTGAGAACTACTCGGCCCTTTCTTTCGTCTAAAAACGATCCTGCAGATGACTACGGTTTAAGGACCTTTCAATGACCGTTAAATGTGCTTTCGTTCACTTAATAATTGCTCGAATCCGCAGAGGCCTTCTGTGTTGTGACCATCTTCCGC
>CAUZXP010000521.1:63826-76326 GCA_963584105.1 Alviniconcha strummeri | reverse complement strand
TTCTAAAATCGTTGATTCTATCTAAGATTATTCACCCTATGGATGTTATTGCCAAACCCACCAGACAACCTTGTTAACGAATTGCAGAAGACAGTGTTTCAGTTTGTGTGGAATAGAAAACAGGACAGGATCAGCAGAAAAATAGCCGTCAGATCCATCGCGAAAGGAGGGCTTGGGATACCGAACATAAAAACTTATATTAATGCACTGAAGTTAATTTTGATTCGAAAATTAAAAATAAGTGAGCACAAGTGGAAAAGTATAATTAAATCAACTTATCCTAAAGTGGTGTGGTTTGAACAACTCGGATCAAGCCTTCATTTTCAGGAACATAAGGTTAATAAGTTTTGGAATCACGTATTTATGGCATATAAAGAGTTCGGTAAACAAATACATGTAGAAAATTCAGAAGAGCTAGTTGCTGAGCCAATCTTCTGCAATCAGAATATCCTAGTTGGAAACAGAATCATTTTTTATAAAAACTGGATTGACAAAGGCGTGTGTCACATTAAAAATATGCTGAATGACAATGGTACATTTATGTCATTTAAAAGTTTTAAAGAAAAATTCGGAATTAAGACAGATTACATTACATATATTGGATGTGTGCAAGCGATCAAAAGCTACGTACGTAGAACAGAAATAACAGTGGAGGGTAAAAATTCAGCAGATTTAATTAAGACGCTTAAGACGATTTATAATCAACGAAAAGGCTCACGCCTTTATTATGAGGTACTTACGCAGAATATAACTAGACCTAATTGTTGTGACAAGTGGGAAGCTAAGCTAAATAAAGATATTAACTGGTGTATCACCTTTAAGAAAATGCAACAGATTCAAGAAATAAAACTGAAATGGTTTCAAATAAGACTAGTACATAGAATAATTGCTACTAATATTGTTTTAATGCACATGGGAATTGAAAATGACATTACTTGCTCTTTTTGTCGACAAGACCGAGACTCAATTAACCATATATTTTGGTCATGTACATACTTGAGGTCATTTTGGGAACAATTCCAGATTGTACTTAATGCTGGCTGTCCAAATGCGACATCAGTTACACTTAATGAAAATATTGTACTGTTTGGTCACGACATCCATTTTAAATCAGATAGCACTTTTGATTTGATTATTTTGCAAGCAAAGTTCTTTATTTATAAATGCAAAATTAACAAGACTATACCACAATTGCATTCGTTGAAACGTTATTTAAAAACTAACTTTGAGGTGTACAAATATAATGCAAAACTGAATATGTCATATGATAAGATTGTAATTGAATGGTGTCCTTACCAGCAGCTGATTGACGTATAGACTATGTCATAGATAGTAAATGTTAAGTGACACGATGTACAATATACATACACGCATTCAGACACTCATACATTGTTCGCATGCACATGCTATGTAAGTACTATTTTGTTAGGATCGTCTTTGATCTGTTTGTTGGGCCGTTCAATTGCTTGAATTTTAGTTTGGAATTGTGTGTGTGTGGGTGGGTGGGTGGGTGCGCGCGCGTGCGTGCGTGCGTGTGTGCGTGCGTGCGTGTGTTCGTGCGCGCGTGCATGCGTGAGTGCGTGAGCGCATGTGTGTTTGTCTCCTTCTCTCTGTTCTTTTTTTTCTTCCAAATATAGTTCCTTTTTGTTATGTCTATAAACTCTTTTTGCTGAAGACTATTTAGTTTATTATAAGCACTATCACAATATTGCTGTAAGTTGCACAAAAACTGGAATAAAACATGACCAAAAAAACACAAACATTTAAAAATTTTTTATCTTTCAATAAAGAATTACTAAACTTAAAAAAAAAAAAAAAAAAAAAAGGGTGTCCGGAAGGATCGTTAGAATGGTATATTTCTTGACTAAGAAGTGTGCCCAGAAGGATCGTTAGAATGGTATATTTCTTGACTAAGAAATGTGCCCAGAAGGTAGGCGTTAGAATGGTATATCTCCTGACTATCACGCGTGCCCAGAAAGTAGGCGTTAGAATGGTATATTTCTTGACTAAGAAGCGTGCCCAGAAGGCAGACGTTAGAATGGCATATTTCCTAAGAAGTGTGCCCAGAAGGTAGGCGTTAGAATGGTATATTTCTTGACTAAGAAGTGTGCCCAGAAGGCAGACGTTAGAATGGCAGATTTCCTAAGAAGTGTACCCAGAAGGTAGGCGTTAGAATGGTATATTTCCTGACTAAGCAGTGTGCCCAGAAGGTAGACGTTAGAATGGCAGATTTCCTAAGTAAAACATGGCAAGCTGTACTGTGATTTACTCCAGCCTTAAATGAGCCATTATCTGTCCACTGTCAGCAGAGGGAGCCTTCATTTCTCTATCCGCGCAGGGTATAGGGAACGACGAGAGTGATACTGAGGAATAAAGTCGAATGGCACAGCGCTGTGGAATGGGATGCTCGGAGCTCTACGTAAACGTGCACTAAAAGATTTTTTAATTTATTTTACTGTGGCAATTTTTTTTAACAAAAGCTGACACCATTTAAAATAAGAAACGACGACAAACGAGTTTCTGTTGTTGAAATAAATTATCATTGAATAAATATTTTACTTTGTGCAAACCCAGTTATATCAAGGTTAACCGTCTTGTTCAGTATTTCCATGCCTATTGTAAATCTTTGCTGCATTGTTAATTTTGATGTTTACTGTTCTTCTCTCCCCCTATTTAAACAGAAATCCTCCATACCCCAGACGTTCCCCGCAGTCCCAATGCGGACAGGGTAAAAGGGTGAACACTAAAACATTATCTGTGATCGATGGGACATATCTCATTACCAATACTGACTGCGCATTGCGTGACACTGGCAACTACAGCAACAGTTCAGTTCAGAAATATCCGTGACTACGAAAATTTGGAAGGGATCGGGGTGGGGGTGGGGGGGGGGGGGGGGTAGGGAGGGGGAACAAAAGTGGTAGGGGGGTTATAGATTAATTCTTGTCATACTAATGGGGGTCTTATTAAACCAAACACCGCGATCTTTTTGGTATTAGGTCGTCAAAACCCTGAACACGCAAAACTCCCCCCTCACCCCCCCCCCCACTCCACCTCCCCCTCCCTGCTGCCCTCCACTCCCCCTCCCTGCTGCCCTCCACTCCCCATCCCTGCTGCCCTCCACTCCCCATCCCTGCTGCCCTCCACTCCCCATCCCTGCTGCCCTCCACTCCCCCTCCCCCACCCCCTCCACTCCCCCTCCCTGCTGCCCTCCACTCCCCCTCCCTGCTGCCCTCCACTCCCCATCCCTGCTGCCCTCCACTCCCCCTCCCCCACCCCCTCCACTCCCCCTCCCTGCTGCCCTCCACTCCCCCTCCCTGCTGCCCTCCACTCCCCCTCCCTGCTGCCCTCCACTCCCCCTCCCCCACCCCCTCCACTCCCCCTCCCTGCTGCCCTCCACTCCCCCTCCCTGCTGCCCTCCACTCCCCCTCCCCCACCCCCTCCACTCCCCCTCCCCCACCCCTCCACTCCCCATCCCTGCTGCCCTCCCAGGTCGTGGCTCTTTAGCCAGATGATGTCCATCATTCATGATCACGCTGTTGGCCACCGTCAGTGACGACACTGCACGGAGGTACGGGATACTTTCAGACAACTTCTGATTGATATTGATTCCTCCTTATTCCACCAATATTTTTCACAGACTATCATCGCAAGGTCGTTACATGGCCTAGTATAGGCAAGGCTCAGAAGTTAAGTTTTACTTTTGTACTGATGACAATTATTGATGATTGATACACACACACACGCACGCACGCGCGCGCGCTCGCGCGCGCACACACACACACACACACACACACACACACACACACACACACACACACACACACACACACACTACCTATTAATAAATAAAAAAGTATGCATCAACTGTGAAGCGCGTTATGCTCGTCGCAGTTGATGTGACACAGAATTCTCCATTATTGATTTTTCTTTTTTTGACTGGTTTTGTTTGGTTATAAACGATCTAGCCTTGTGACCTCTGAGGTTTTACTTTTCCTTGAGGTTTTAAATACGAAACCTCTCCAGAGAATGCCCACCATAACGAACAATTTACCAGAACAGCAACAACAACGACACCAACACCGACGACGGGGAAAAAACAAACCCACATGTTGACTTGAGGTGGACGCGATCGCCAAACCCTGATGACCGCAAGGTCAGCTAGAGATATATTTTGCTTTAATGATGCTAGTTAATGGAATCCAGCTTGCTTCCTCCGCTGGGCCATCTCGTTTACATATAGACGACATCCACCTTCTTGACCGTTCAATCAATGGCTGTGATGAGCAGAAAACATCAACTTCATCAGTGGGGGGCCAGGCAAATGAAGGAGCCAGACATAGAGAGCGTGCGTGACTCTAAGGAAGAGAAACATCATAGGGGGGTTGGGTTGGGTAGGGGTGGGGTGGGAGTTGGTGGGGGGAGGTGGGGGGGGGGGTCCGAATTTGGAAAGGATGAATCATTCTCTAACATTTGGCTACAGTTCGGTTTGCGACGGATGTGAGCCTCAAAACTGCTTTCACACTGCTTTGATATTGTTTGTTCTTCTTGTTAAAACCCCAACCAACCCCCCCCCCCCCCCCCCCCAAAGAGTTTAATTTCACGTCAGGACAAAACGCTGAATCTCACGTCAGGACCAAAATTTTCACGTCAGGACCAAACGTTGAACATCACATCAGGGCCAAACGTTGAATCTCGCGTCAGGGCCAAATTCTCACGTCAGGACCAAACGTTGAACTACATGTCAGACCTACACGTTAAATCTCATGTCAGAGCCAAGCCTTGAATCTCACATCAGGGCCAAACTCAATAGTTCCAGAGTTACAAGCCTGGTGGACTGTTTAACACACAGTACACAGTTAGCCCAACAGATATATACGGAAATATAAAGTTGAACAAAATGGGAAGGCAGGAATTATGACGATGATGATGATGATGTGTAGAGAATGGATATTTTCACACTGCGACAGCATATTCACTGCTTTTATAGACACAAAGTGAAGAAAATGTAGATAAAAAATATTCATGAAGAGAGAAGACAAACAAACGGAACAAGTCAGATGTCTAATTCCCCATGAACATCAAGACGGTGGAAATCTTCCACTGACTAAACGTTCCCATGGACATCAAAACTGAACGTCGATGAAATACCGACTTAATGGTAAAAGCCCACGGAGGAAAGCGTCCTCTGACTAAATGTCGTTAACTGACAGATGACTTGGATTGGTAATGAAGAACTACAGGAACATAAACCCCGCCCCCACACATACTCCACACAAATCCTCTGGCTCCGTGAGCGCTCTTTGCCAATCACGCATACTTTGCTGGGCAAAAACTAAGGAGAAGGCGACAGCTTCTTTTCGTTTTTTTCATCCCCTTCTTCCTTTTTTAAAGCTCAGCTAGCTCTCGCCTGATTAGAACCTGACCGGGCGAATGCGACACGATACGCATCGCTCCGTGCTACGCCAGCCATTGGGCAGGAACGAGCCGAGAGACGTATCGCTGTTGACCGGACCAGCCGTGCAAAGCCAGCAATCAGAGATGGATGAGACGAAGACACGAGACGTGAGAAGTTCAATTCAGTTCAAAGCAAGCTGTGTCTACGCGCTCGAGAATTGCAGCACGCACTCTATCCCGTCTCCAAACCGTTATATAGCACTATTCTCTTTTATTGACTTTTAAAACATACAATATATGTTATTGTGTACTGTGATGTGGTTAATGTTCAGCCACGTTTTAATATCTCTGATGAGATAATAAAGTAATCTTGAATCTTGAATCTCTGCTCTCGAGCAGACTGTTTGAAAATAGTTCCATTGTTGGTCTGATTAAGGATGGTTCTTTCTCGTCCTTTTAAGGAAGATCGTCTGGCTCTTCTTCTTTTTCAGGCTCCTCAAAATTAATATCTTCCGAGACGAAGACACACGCAGGCTGTGCCCGCCAGTCTGTCTGCCTGGTCACTGCAGTGGACTCCAGCATGCCCGGAACAGCGCGTTAACACTATTATTGACCGCTGTTATATAGCACTGTTCTCTGCTCTCGAGCAGACTGACTGCGCTCTTGTAGCACGCCATTCCGAATGGATGACTTTCTATAGCTCGTTTTGAAAATATCCACTGAAGTGATGTACTTAGAGCGCTGTTTGGTTGTTACATGACTGATGCCACGTGAAACTGCTGGCGTCTCGGCGCAAGTTCTGTGTACACCATACAACAATGCACCAGTTTACAGTGTCACTTCATTCGAAGCCACATGTGTAGCGTGCATGTATGTTTAGCTGTAACCTGTTACCTGCACTTTTGGCAGAATGACCGGGAACTTTTACGTGCTGCTGCGGTAACACGAGGGTGGAACGAATACCGAAATAAGAGTCAGCACAGAAAGTTGACCGTGACCCCTCAGCTCGCCTATGCGTACTAATTAACTCTGCTTGAACCATCCAGGACTTGCTCCGTCCAATTCTGCTGCCTTCTGGGACTTTCACGGCTTCGTGGAATGGGTTGTGAGGATCTGCTGGAGCCCTAAAGTATACTTTGACGAGACGGGTAATACAAAAAAGCGACTGAAGGTGAATGAGATTGGAAACACAAGACGTGAGACGGATGATTCTTGACGAGATTTTGATCCCAGGCTAGCCAGGCAGCTAGCTATTGCATATGAAGAAGATGTGAGACATCAGAGACGTCAGACGTGAGACATCAGACGGATCACTCTTGACGAGACTACTGATGCAAAACCAGCCCGGCAACTATTGCACAATTATGAAGAAGACGTCAGACATCAGAGACACTGGACGTGAGACATCAGAGACATCAGACGTGAGACATCAGACGGGTCACTCTTGACGAGACTGTTGATGCAAAGCCAGCCAGGCAACTACTGCACAATTATGAAGACGTGAGACATCAGAGACATTAGACATGAGACATGAGACATCAGAGACATCAGACGTGAGACATCAGACGGATCATTCTTGACGAGATTGTTGATGCAAAGCCAGCCATGCAGCTGTTGCATATAAAGAAGACGTCACATCAGAGACATCAGACGTGAGACACCAGACGTGAGACATAACAGACAGATGTGAGACATCCGACGGATCACTCTCGACGAGACTGTTGCTGCAAAGCCAGCAATTAGAAGCGAAGGACGACAGGCGACGTAATCCACGAGACGTATCAGTCTTGACCAGACTGGCCCCACCAAGGCGGCAATCGCAGGTGCCAGAGACCGGGTAGCCCCAGGAAGGACAGGGGGGAGGGGAATGGAAATTCGTGTTCATCATAGTAATGCCTTCATTTGTCCCCGTCCGCACCGACAAGGCCGTGCTGCCACAAGAGAAAGAATTGCAAAGTCAGCGGTTGATTGCCATTGCATTGGGAAACATGACGTATCTGGGGAGGAACAGGCCGTCTAGAACACAGCTGTACCCTGCTTCCCCTTCTCTGTTCCGATCGGGTGAAATCAGCTCATGGTCTCTGGAAAACCCATTTTTCTGTCTCTTGGAAGTTTGCCCCATGTTACAAGGACACAAGCATATTGATTTGCCAGGGATATTAAAATGTGCACACGGACTTGCCTCGCTGTCGTTCTTTGTCGCCTTTTGAAGTTCCGATGGTGGTGTAGCCACTCTGGCGTTATCTCGTTCCTCACAGTTCCGCCCAAGCAGCCTTCTATGCCTCACGAGCCTAATGTGTGTGTGTGTGTGTGTGTGTGTGTGTGTGTGTGTGTGTGTGTGTGTGTGTGTGTGTGTGTGTGTGTGTGTGACCATGAAGTTTATACTTCAAATATAGTTATGTGCTTTACGTACCAAAAGTCCACATATAAATACAACAGACAGACAGACAGACACACTCACACACACACACACACACACACACACACACACACACACACACACACACACACACACACACACACACACACACACAAGAACACGCCCAAACGCTGTCAGTCTAAACTTTGCTGTTGGGAAACAAACAGCCACGCCAGGACGTGCCAATGAGACTGGCTTCACGAGTGCTTCTCACGATCAGACGGAAACGACACGGAGCGGCTCCTTCGCCGCAACACGGTCTGGTCGTGCATCGGCAAATGGAACCAGCACGACGCTGGCCCAGCTCTCACCATTCAAGCTCACGCTCACCGGACTCACCAGCATGAGAATGCTGACCTCCTCTTCACGCCTGCCTGCACTGAGCCATACGGCGCTAAAGTCTAAGCCATACGATGCTTTGATGATGAGACTTTTTCGTGAGGTTGAAATCACAGCGTGTGGCATGTCCTCATATTGTTTGTCCGTGGCGGGCCCAAAGCAGGTCGAAAGCACGTCGCAGATTTTTACATGTTCTATTTGGGCGAGGGAATCGCGAGTGTAAAGCACGTGGTGCTGACTGCAGACCAATCGGTGAATAGGTCGACTGAAAGAAGGTCAAACAAAATGGCGGACTCTTCGATTCGAATGAGTCTTCTGGGTTTTTTTCCCCATTTGATTTCGTTACGTAAATTCCAAATCACCGCGACAGCAGCAAGGAGAAACAGTCAGTCCTCGCTTTCGAAGCGTGAATCGGTCACCACACATGACCATTTTATCTATCTGGGGCTAGGTAAGATCGAAGCAACGGCCTTTTGAATGACCTGGCATAAACACCCGGAGAGTCGAACGCCAAGCGAGGGGCAAGCACCGTGTGGTTTCTTCACGCGTGTGCAACCTGCGAATCCAACTCATGGCTGACCGCAGGCTGTCGCAACCAGGGATTGCAAAGCCTCGTGTGGCTTACACTTACAAGGCTTACAACCATGCAGAGCTCAGGAGCTGTGTGAAAGTCGAGGTGGCCGTCTTGGGCTCCGCGTCCCTAATAGTCCTTATGGTCTCTGTGGACGTAAAGCAACATTGACCTTGTGAATTTCAGAGTTCAAGAGCTGCGTGAAAGTCGAGGTGGCCGGCCGGGGCCCCCCGTCCCTAATAAGCCCTGTGGTCTCTGTGGACGTAAAGCAACACTGACCTTGTGGTGTGAATTTCAGAGCCCAGGAGCTGCGTGAAAGTCGAGGTGGCCGAACTGGGCTCCTGTCCCTAATAGTCCTCATGGTCTCTGTGGACGTCAGACAACACTGAACTTGAACCTGAACAGCTACGCCTCATCAGCGGAACCTCCCCAGTGGCCAGCGCCAAAGGAATTTTGAAAGACATCAGCTGTGAGCGGCCGCCCTTGTTCTTCTGCTGCTTCCTGTTCATGCGCTGGATCTCTGTACGTCTAGTACAGGTCTCGCCACAATGGAGGCTACAACTCAAGACAGTCTGCCCGCCGCAAGCAGTTGAGAAAAAGATTTTTAAAGTCTTTTGCACGGGGTGGGGGGGGGGGGGGGGAAGTAACACAATGCCTGTTAGCATTCTGAAACAAGATCCAAACACAAAAAGGTTCAAACGAACGCTTATTTATTTTGACACGGACACACAGTATGCAAATTTTCGGAGAAATCCCCTTTGTACGGTCTTTTCACTGCAGACAGTACCACCAACTGTCTGTAATGAAGTGTCTATTGTACCAACTATTATTGACAGTGACGAAAAGAAGAATGCCGACATAAACATAGTGATCTTCCATGTTCAGTGTGTGCGGTAGAGGTATTGTTGTACCCTAATACTGCTGCAGCGTCACCTCAGGAAAATCAAGAAGGAAAAAGGCATAGCAATGGTGGTGATGTACATCACTTTCCAGTCTGCTGTACAACCCAGAAAGGACAGATATTACAGAGGGACGTACAAAACACGCACACACATGCACGCACGCACAGCCGAACGCACAGCCGAACGCACGCACACAGAGAGAGAGAGAGAGAGAGAGAGAGAGAGAGAGAGAGAGAGAGAGAGAGAGAGAGAGAGAGAGAGAGAGAGAGAGAGAGACAGACAGACAGACAGACAGACAGACAGACAGACAGACAGACAGACAGACAGACAGACAGAGACAGAGAGAGACAGAGAGATAGAGAGACAGAGAGACAGAGACAGAGACAGACAGACAGACTGAGCCATTTTAGTATTTAATCAAACAAAACAAAAGGTTATAAACAGTTATTAAACAGCAGCAGCATCAGCAGCGGCAGCAACAACAACAACAAAACAAAGACCCCCCCCCCCCCCAGACAAAGCAAACCAAGCCAATAACAAACGCTCCTTTTAATTAGAGAATACAGAACATTGCGCATGTTTCGTTTTGCATTGTCCAGTTAAAATAAGCGTTCTTTTTCACCTTTTGTTTGTTTTTATCTTGTTTTAGGACGCTGGCAGTCACTTTGTTTCAGAACTGTTTTCATTTCATGTTTTTCGTCCGTTGCAGCAATATTGGGACGCAAACATGGTCGCACACTATCGAGCTACAATCAAGTACACACAATTACTTCTCGGATGTTAAAATTCCCTGGGGTTTGCACAGAAATCTTAAAGTTGGCAAAAACACCGAAGCCTTTCAGCATTCATGACCGGCCAAGAACACTGTGACAGCGTAAAAGAAGCAAGCCTGTTGCACAACAGACTGCTGCTAATGGAGGTGAAAATTTGCAAACAAAGCAACTGAGTCAGTCTTTCTCTCGGCAGCTGTTTTTAGTAGGCCCCAAGTGTTTCTTTCTGTGAGCACACGCCGGGATGTCTTGCCGTGTGCAGTTACTATACAGCGATCCCAAGGCGCCGCCGTGCCCTTCTCCTTGACCTTTCCTTCCTGATGCTAGCTGTGACGTCACTGATACTTATCTTTGTCGTGTGTTGCACGTGCAAGAGAGTTGTCGGCGTTGGGATCTAGAGGTGTTTGTTTTGCCGTTTTTCTATTCTTGCCTTTCTCTAGACACAGTAGCGCTTTCCAGTAATCTATTCTAAGATCTGCAATCTACTTTTCGCGTGAACAACCCGAGTATATCCGCCAGGCGGCGCCACGGCAGCGAGAGTTCTCTCCCTCCCTCCTCGCCTCCAGCGCATCTGCCGACTCATTTACCTTCTGTGTGTCATACTGTGGAGCAATGAAAAGGACTGACCCCCTGCTGTGTGCGACAATAGGACAGCAGTATGCGTGAACTGAACTGGGTGTGTGCATGACGGTGACTTTTATAAAGGAAACTGCCAAGCGCAGAGATGTGTATAGAGCAAACAAGACGAAACAAATTACTTGATAATACACCAAGTGCAACACGATCATGGCGGAACAAAACCGATCGCAAGTCAAGGTCTGATTTACTGAGCACCCGTCAGTCATAAACACCACAAGTCAAGTTCTGATTTACTGAGCACTCAAAGTCAAGGTCTTATGTACTGCGCACTCACCAGACACACCACAAGTAAAGGTCTGATGTACTGCGCACTGACTAGCACTCACCAGACACACAAGGGGCGGGGACAACTCGGTGGTTAGAGCGCCGGACTCGTGATTGAAAGGTCGCGGGTTCGAATCCCTGCAGGAGCGGCGGGAGAATTTTCTTCTCCGGGGTCGACTTTCTGTGCTGACTATTATTTCGGTATCCGTTCCACCCCCGTGTTACCGCAGTAGCACGTAAAAGTTCCAGGTCATTCTGCCAAAAGTGTAGGTGGCAGGTTACAGCTAAACAGGCATACACGTTACGTATGTGGCTTTGCATGAAGTGACATGGTGCATGGTTGTATGGAGTACACAGAACGCGCCGAGATGGCAGCAGTTTCATGTGGCACCAGCCATGCCAGCGCTGTGAGTAAACCACTTCGGTGGATATTCAAAAACGCGCTATAAAAAGCTAGTTATTCAGGTAGAATCACATGCGAGCGCAGTGAGTCTGCTCGAGAGCGGAGAATAGCGATATATAAGCAATCATCAATCAAAACAACACCAAACAAACAAGTAACGGTCTGATGTACTGAGCACTCACCAGTTAGGACGGACAGCCCAGGACGGCCACCTCGACTCTCACACAGCTCCTGAGCTATGAGCTCTTCCATCACACAGAAATCCGATTTCTCAGCCAGCCTCTCCTTCAGATCTACACTCAAAACTCATCTTTTTCCAACTTAACATTGACCGTGCAGGTTATGATTATATGCCTGACACTGCGTGTGTGGCACTTGTGTATTCTGTATTTATTATAGGTCCAAACACATAGAAGGTTAGGTATGTATTAATTATGTTTTTTAAATACTTGTAAAGCGCAATGAGCTCTTGTGACAAAGGGCGCTTTACAAATGTAAGTTATCATTATTACTTCGTCTAGGTCTGATTTTTTTTAAATACACATCGTTTGCACAGTAGATCCTGTTTTCTCTGTCTGTGTGACCAACAGACAACGTTTAACACGTGTTTTATTACTATTACAAGTCAAGGTCTGATTTTTAGATACACATCGTTTGCACAGCAGATCCTGTTTTCTCTGTCTGCGTGACCAACAGACGAACTTTTAACATGTTTTTCTTTCACACAACTGTACGGAGACACGCAGAGTGTGAAAGCGTGGGTTTTGTGTCATTTTTACATCGCCTGTTATGTGCC
>CAUZXP010000521.1:45000-63626 GCA_963584105.1 Alviniconcha strummeri | reverse complement strand
AATCAGTGTGTGTGTGGGGATGGGGGGGGATCTGATACAAGGACGAGTGCTAGCGTTCCGAAACGTTTAAAAAACAAACAAAAAAACAGCCATACAACACACCCAAAAAGCAACCGAATAATTACTTCCTCCTCTCTCTCTCTCTCTCTCTCTCTCTCTCTCTCTCTCTCTCTCTCTCTCTCTCTCTCTCTCTCTCTCTCTCTCTTTTTTCATTTTTCACCGTTTAACTGTTGTTTTGTAGCTTCGAAAAAAAATCGCACATATTTTGTATTGTCACATTAAAAATTAACGTTGTTTTTAACCGTTCATGTGTTCAGATCTAAAAACATAAAAGCATCAATCTGCGATATGCCCCCCAACCCCACCCCTGAGGACCCCCACCCCTGCTGGACGGATGTCTATCAGCAGTACCGTGCCGACTAGTACCCAAGTCTCGGGAGGTTGTAGCCCGCTCTCACTGTCGGCAGTCTTCACCTGCCAAGACAGATAATCAATATGATTTCACGCCTTGTTTCATCTACTATCACTCCATCCCCAGCTGACCGCGTCGCCTCGCGACTCAATGTGGAGGAGCGAAGCACTTCAGACTGTCGAAGTGATGAACGCCAGTACTCATTCATTCACGCTTTGGCTGACACCTGACTACCCTGCCAGCGAGACAAATTCTTTCTCTTTTTTACCGCGAGGAAGGAATGGGGGACCGTGGTGAAAGACGGACAGAAAAGATAACCCGTTTTAACGCCCATTCATCTGTGTGGGCGATGGCAGATGGATAGATAGATAGACCTTTTTAACGCCCACTCAGCTGTGTGGGCGGTGGCAGTTGGATAGATAGATAGACCGTTTTAACGCCCACTTAGTTGTGTGGGCGGTGGCAGATGGATAGATAGACCGTTTTAACGCCCACTCAGCTGTGTGTGCGGTGGCAGATGGATGGCTAGATAGACCGTTTTAACGCCCACTCAGCTGTGTGGGCGGTGGCAGATTGATAGATAGATAGACCTTTTTAACGCCCACTTTGTTGTGTGGGCGGTGGCAGATGGATAGATACATAGACCGTTTTAACGCCCACTTAGTTGTGTTGGTGGTGGCAGATGGATAGATAGATAGACAAACAGACCGTTTTAACGCCCACTCAGCTGTGTGGGCGTGGCAGATGGATACATAGATAGACCGTTTTAATGCCCACTCAGCTGGAAGTCGAAGCAGTTTTTTGTTCTCCAACATGTAAGAGTTCATAATAAAATTTGGGATTAATTGATGTAGGCTACGTCGCTTTTAGAAAACTGGTTTCGTGAGTGACGTTTATCGGGATGCGATGTGTAAAACACTGTAAATGATCACAAAGGCCTGTCGTATACAGCGTCTCTTTCATGGCCCCCCCCCCCCCCCCCCCCCACACACACACACAACACCTCCCCCGCGATGTGAGCGCGTACTTCTCACGCCAAACATCTAAATGTGTAGGTAGTACAGTATATAGCTAGGCAATCTTTGGCGTTACTTCTATTCAGACTGGTGTACCTGTACCCCCCGCCCCCCCCCCCCTCTCTCTCTCTCTCCTATATATATATATGTCCGTCTTGTCTGTCTGTCTGTCTTCTCTGTCTCTGTCTGTCTGTCTCTGTCTCTGTCTCTCTCTCTGTCTCTCTCTGTCTCTCTCTGTCTCTCTCTGTCTGTCTCTGTCTCTGTCTCTGTCTCTCTCTCTCTCTCTCTCTCTCTCTTGCTTTTCCGTCTGTCTGTCTGTCTGTCTGTCTGTCTGTCTGTCTGTCTGTCTGTCTCTGTCTCTCTCTCTCTCTCTCTCTCTGGCTCTGTCTCTGTCTGTCTGTCTGTCTGTCTGTCTGTCTGTCTGTCTGTCCTCTCTCTCTCTCTCTCTCTCTCTCTCTCTCTCTCTCTCTCCTCTCTCTCTCTCTCTCTCTCTCTCTCTCTCTCTCTCTCTCTCTCTTCGCGCCACATCAAGATATATAACTCTGCCCAAACCAAGAATAGACCTTTTAAAACTAGTTTCTCATTTTCAGGCGCACCCTTGTGGAATATCATCCAAATCAAACAAAATCATGCAATTCACTTACCAGCTTCAAAACACAACTTTATAAATGATTCAGAAGCAGATTGTTGTAAATAAACACACACACCAAATGTTTTTAAAAATTCTTGGTTTCTAATATATGTATATATAGTCTCCCAGTGATTTGATTTATTACTCTTTTGTATTGTTCACAATGTCGATTGGCATTGATTTTCCCACTATGGTCATATATATGTGTGTGTGTGTGTGTGTGTGTGTGTGTGTGTGTGTGTGTGTGTGTTCTTTGCTTGTTTTGGGGTGATTGCTTTTTGTTTTTGTTTTAATGTTTGTCTTTGATTTTTTGATTTTTTTTTATTTTTTTTGGTGGGGGTCCTTGTTTCTTTTGTTTTGTTTATTGTTTTATGTTGCGTTTTGTTTTTGTTTGTTGTTGTTGGTGGTGGTGGTGGTGTATGTGTGTGTGTGCATGTGTCAATGTGTGTGTCAGTGTGTGCGTGCGTGCGTGCGTGCGTGCGTGCGTGTGTGTGTGTCCTTGGTTAAAAACATGACTGGCCGTGGTGGCGCTTCGTCCTATTGACCGGATGTGTAAACAGAAAAAAGAAGAAGAAGCAAATATGACCAAATCAGGATTTTTCATTAACGATGGCAGCTAATCGTGCGTGTGCTCCCAGTGGTGAGGACACCATGTTGACTGGAAGCTGAAGGGACGGCAGGGCCAGTGATGGCCCAGTGGCTGTGACCTGGTCCGTCTCGGTCGCGCATATTCCGAACTCGTCTGAAGGGCTGCTGATTGATGTCATGGCTCTGCTGCATGTCGATAAACCTGGCGCTACGCTCCCGCTCCTGACTTCCTTCAGCCTCTGTCTCCCTTCCCTCCTTCCTGCTTTCATCTTCGCTTCTCTTAGCGGAGAGTTTCACTTTGATTCATACAATCTCTCCCTCTTCCTCTACCCCCACTCCCCCTGCGCTCCCCTCTCCTCTCCCTCTCTCTCTCTCTCTCTCTCTCTCTCTCTCTCTCTCTCTCTCTCTCTCTCTCTCTCTCTCTCTCTCCCTCCCCCTCAATTTTCTCTCTCTCTCTTGGATTTTGCTTCGTCGATACTGTTGTCATTGAGGACACTTTTTACCAGTGCTGTGGCTAAATGTTTCGCTCAGCTCATTCCAGACCGCCCTGGAAACGTGGCCGCGTTTGGTTCCCCACATACGTGGTTGATTTGCCAAGGGGTGGGGGTGGGGTGTGGGGGGGGGGGAGGTGTTGTAATGGTCGTGGTTTCCAGTGAAATGGGGGGCAGGTGCCGGGCGGAGTTTCTGTGGCTGTGCTTTCTTCTATTGCAATGTGTGTGTGTGTGTGTGTGTGTGTGTGTGTGTGTGCGTGCGTGCGTGCGTGCGTGCGTGCGTGCGTGTGAGTGCGTGCGTGCGTGCGTGCGTGCGTGTGTGTGTGTGTGTGGGGGGGGGTATGCCTGGTGGGTTTTGTCTGTGTGTGTCTGTATATTTTGTGTTATTTTGTGTTTGCATGCATTCAACGCTTAATAGTAATAATTGATTATGCGGGTTTACGTATGGTATGTATGTTCAGAGACAGCTGTATTTGGCAACAACGGATGCTTGGATGAACTGTGGCGATGATGAACAATGGTAATCATATGAAATATAAAAAATTTAAAAAAAACATCGCCACCCCGCTGAGACACTAAAGGGTGGGAAGGGGTACGGCTAATTAGGCCTGCTGCCAGAACCAGGAACCACACCACCCACTTTCCCACCCGGACCTGTAAATAGGGTAGGTTCCGAACTCGGAACTCTTAACTGTGAACTGGGAAGTCTCGCACCGCCCGCGGTCCGGGACGTGTGGCCAGATTCCACACTCCCAGCATCCTTTCCGGCACCTTCCTCCAGACTCTGCCAGAACTGGTTACGCCACCGAAGGGTAACTCTTTATCTCCGCGCAGCTGTCCACCGACGTGGTGAACGCCCTCCGAAAGGTTCGGGTATTGATAAGACTGTGGAATCAACATAGCGTTCAAGCACGCACGTAAACATGAGGCGCGTCCACCCCGGGTGAAGAAAAGAAAAAGAATTCCGCCCCGTTTCAAACGCTTTTGGTTTTACTTTGACGGTTATAAAAGAAACGCCTGATATCATTTGAGTTGTCTGTTACAAACTTACTGGCATGTGAGAGCCGACGAAAACCTGTGTGTTAGCTGACAGTTTTTCGAGACGTATAGCGTAATGAGTTATGGCAGTGTTTGGAGGAGGGATGTGGTAAGCCAGTACAGCGCTTGGAGTGTGGCCAGATTCATGACCCCTCCCACGCCTCGGCTCTGGCGCTTCAGCGCTGCGGGGGCGCATCTGTAACTGTTAACTGTCATAACAGTGTGTTAACTGTCATACCGTCCACCATTCCCGCTGTCCTCGTCTTCGTCCTCGTCACTGTCCTCGTCATTGTCCTCGTCCTCGTCATTGTCCTCGTCCTCGTCATTATCCTCGTCTTCGTCATTTTCATCGTCCTCGTCATTGCCCTCGTCCTCGTCATTGTCATCGTCATTGTCATCATCATCGTCATCGTCGCCCCTCTCTGCAGGTTTTATGCATAGTGCGGTGATTTTATTGAAGTTCTGAAATTGCTTTTCCCAAGGCTGGCGGCTGACTCTGTGGATGTTTATATTTGCTCACAGTTGTGATGGAAACCAGACTGCAGCAACGTGTGCGTTTGTGATGAGATAACGTGATAATGAGGTAACGCAGATGAGGGATATACGTATTTTAGACATCAGTCATTTCTCTCCGTTTAGATCGCTGTGTCTGAGTCCCTCCATATACGTGACGTCAGTTGGGCGCTTTGTAGGCCTTGTTCTCTTTTAAATTACATCACAAATACGTACATGCGTGTACTTGAATCTTTGTCGTTGAACCCCTTCCATGATTATCTACGGATTGTGTCCCAGGTTCCGTGGTATACTATACTATACACCCGAATCGCCGAGTGTGCCAGAAATGGATGATATTTTAATAATTATGACCGCCCCCATCCTGGCCCCACCTTAATATTCTATCGTGTTCTGTGGAATGGAATGGAATCAGATCGAGGTGCAGGTGTGTGAAGATCAAGGTCCAGGTGTGTGTCCAGTTCTTTCAGCACTGTACCTTGTGACTTTTTCAGATCAAGGTTCAGGTGTGTGTCCAGTTCTGTCAGCACTGTACCTTGTGACTTTTTCAGATCAAGGTTCAGGTGTAAGTCCAGTTCTTTCAGCACTGTACCTTGTGATTGTTTCAGATCAAGGTACAAGTGTGTGTCCAGTTCTTCAAGGTGGGGGAGATCGACACCCTGAAGGAGCAGTACACAGCTGACGTCATCGTACGGGCCAGATGGCGGGAGCCATCGCTGGACGGGCAGCTTC
Source organism: Alviniconcha strummeri (assembly GCA_963584105.1). NCBI lineage: Eukaryota > Metazoa > Mollusca > Gastropoda > Provannidae > Alviniconcha > Alviniconcha strummeri. The sequence goes on along the minus strand of CAUZXP010000521.1, from coordinate 58,205 downwards.
AAGAGGTACTTCCGCTAGTAACGTCACGTGTGCACAGAGCCTGCTAGTGTGTGGATGAGCTAGTCAGTGGAACTTAAACAGCAGATCTCTGATCTTAGTCTAGTGTGTTTGCTGGTCGCTACGGCTGAGCTGCTCAGTTCTAACAGAGGTTTGTAAGTATTGAGACGTAATGTCATGTTGTTGACCGGGTAGCTGGATACATGTTACACGTACATCTGTTTGTGGTCAGTGTGGTCCAGTTTCATCACCATCCCCCCCTAGCCTATGTGTTGGCCAGCCGACCATGCGGCTGTTTCTGTGGATCACCGTTTCTGTTGCCTGCCATTTGAGCTCTTTGGTGAAGTGCTTGTGCACTTATGTCTCTGCGCTCTTTGTCGTCAGATCTGTTGGATGGAGTGGGTGTAGTTTTCTGTACGTTGTGGGTCCATGAGATGTTTGGTGCAAGTACCACAATGTTTTTTGTCAGAGTTGTCTGCCCATACACTGTGTTTGATGGAGTACCAGTGCGTTTTTCGTTGTTTGTTCATGAGCTGTTTGATAGAGAACCAGTGTGTTTTTCTGCTATATGTGTCTATCCATGAGCTGTCTGACAGAGAACCAGTGTGTTTTTCTGCTATGTGTGTCTGTCCATGAGCTGATTGATGGAGTACCAATGTCTTTCTGACACGTTTGTTTTCCCATTAGCTGTTTGGTAGAGTACCAGTGTGTCTCTCTGTTCGGTTGTTCTGTCCACATACTGTTTGGCTGAACGCTAGTGTTTCTATCTGTAAGAGCTGTCTCTCTATGAGCTGTTTGGTAGAGTACCCGTATATCTTTCCATAAGATGTGTCTGTCCTTGATCTGTCAGGTGGAGTACTATTGTATCTTCCTGTACGGTGCATGTGTCCATGTGCTGTACCCGTATATGTTTTCATAAGATGTGTCTGTCCATGATTTGTTTGGTGAAATACTGTTGTGTCTTTCTGTACGGTGCATCTGTCCTTGTGTTGTACCCGTATATGTTTTTCATGCGTCTGTCCATGATCTGTTTGGTGAAATACCGTTGTGTCTTTCTGTACGGTGCATCTGTGCTTGTGCTGTACCCGTATATGTTTTTCATGTGTCTGTCCATGATCTGTTTGGTGAAATACCATTGTGTCTTTCTGTACGGTGCATCTGTCCTTGTGCTGTACCCGTATATGTTTTTGTTGTGTCTGTCCATGATTTGTTTGGTGAAATACCATTGTGTCTTTCTGCACGGTCCATGTGCTGTTTGGCAGAGTACCCCTGTGTCTTTTAGTAAGGTGTGTTTCATGCTTTAGCTCATTGTGCAGAATGTTTTGTGTCTGTATTGTTGAACCCGTTGCTCTGTAAAGTTTCGCCCTGCAATCACCAGCTGCTTTCTCTTGTCGTCAGTTGACTACTCCTTGTCTGGCTATTCCATCTAGTCATTGTCTTCTCCGTAAGCATCACTATCATCAGTTTATGAAGTGTGTTGGATTGTTACCTCCGGTAATTGTAATCATCACCAAATCGTTATTACTTCCGGTAATTGTAATCATCACCAAGTCCTAATAAAAAAAATTAAATGGAACTCAGAGGCTATATTTAAGAAACTACGACCATTCCACAGACCATTCCTCAGACTATCAGTCCCGCAAGCCATACCAAGACTGTAGGTGGTTGCAGATTCATTGGCTACCAGCATGAGTCCCTGTGACGTAATGCTGATACCCACTGGCCAGTTCCAAGCCAGAACCACGAGGAAACAGCAATGAAATTAGGCCCATAGCAAGACCGTCGCCAAAGTGAACTGCAATAGTTTGCTGAAGCTAAAAACAAGCTTTCGAACCTATGACTGGCGATGTTCAGAAAGCGGGGTTAGCTGTGAGCCAGCCTTCCCTCTCTTCTCGATGTCTCACCACCTTACAGTAGGCAACGTGTTACACATTAACGTAAGCACAATTGACTGACCGCATGAGTTGTGTTGTGTTCGTAGCACTAGCTAGCGTGCCTTATGGTTGTTTTCTGTTCTGCTTCCTCTTGCAGCATTCCGAGAAAGGAGAGGGCGAGTTGTACCGAAACCCCAAACTCTCCCATTCCATGGGCAACATCAAGGTAGCGTCACCCCTCCACCCCCCCCGTTCCCTTGACCCCCGGCCTCCTCCTTCCCCCCGGTCCCATGGCAACCCGCTTTGGTTTGACGGCAGAATTCTCTTTCAATTAACACGTCTTCGTTGTGTTTGAACCCTTGCCTTCTTTTTCAGTTCCTCCCTGGGTTATTTATTGCTTGCCCCCTTTTGTTTGTTGTTGTTCTGCTCGTTTTCAGGGTTTTCAGGGTACACCCCGGTCCGCTAATGATTATTGTCTTCTTTTGCCTTCCCGTCAGCAGACTGGCCGTGTCCTTCCTATTGTACACGGGTAACGTAGTCGTACCAACGCTAGCGTACTTCAAGTCGATGTGGGAATCAGTTGATAAGTGCCCGGTCAAGAGACCGGTTTAGCATTGCTCTTGGCGTTCAAAGCAGTTTGCTGTTGATCTTGGTATACAACTCTGCGGGTAATCTTCCCCGTGAATATCAACGACTGTTAACTGTTGTAACTGTCTGTGATATATGAGTAAATTGTAGCAGTACTGTGGTCACGCTCTTTGTATACATGTATTTCTTTTTGCGTGTGCTGTATTTCCCTACAACTGCTGTGATGGCAGAAAAATGTGAAACTTTGTGTGAAGCCGTCTCTAAAGTCGGACAGCGACATCAGCATTCGCCATTCCGTCCTATACAAGAAAAAGAAGAAAATTCAATAACCCAAAAGAAGTATTTCCTAAGTTAGAAACTGAGTTGCCTCCCCTAGATGTAAGTTTACAGAGCTTTTTTTCCGTTGGCTCTTCGCATTTCTCTCAAATTATTTTTGTCTGTTCTTCTGACATGCGATTATGTTCTCACCGGGTTTGGGGGCTGCTTTACGCCCGTCGGATTTGTATTCCCAGCTGTTTACACATTAGGACACAGTGTTGGAAATAGGATGGATATGGGATCGCCATCATAAGTATGGTCTGTGCGGTTGACAGGGCATTAAAAACCAGTAATCATTTGGGACATGGAAAACACACACACACACACACACACACACACACACACACACACACACACACACACACACACACACACACACACACACACACTCGCGCGCGCGCGCGCGCGCACAGATCTAACACCAACAACAACAAAAAGCCGAAACCAACAACAATAAACAAAACAAAGCAAAGAAGCAAACATACATACACATACGCGCATACACACACACACATGCGTGCGCGCAAATCTAACAACAGAAAGCCGAAACCAACAACAGTAAACAAAGCAAAGAAGCAAACATACATCATACATACACATACACACACACACACACACACACACACACACACACACACACACACACACACACACACACACACACACACACACACACACACACACACACACGTACTCCTTCCTCAGTCCTGACCGACCTCCATCCATACATTTATCCCAACGGAAGAACCAGTTATGCAATGCCCGACAGTCCTTACATGCACACACCCAGTCCTGGCCACGCCCCGTGTTGGATGCCCCGCCCCCTGCTGCCCCCAGTCCTAGTGACGCTTGTGTGTGGTACCCGCAGCAAGGGGACATCGTGGAGCCGGGTCGCTACTGGAACCCCAAACTGTACATCGAGAACGCCTACGGCGATCCCAAGGAGCAGTTCCGACACCGGGTGATGTTCAACGAGAAAGGGGAGGCCTTTATCTCCGAGAAAAGGACCGTCAAAGGAACCTTCATGGAGAACCTCGAACTGGACGACTTTCCCTTTGACGTCCAGGTGAGTTTCAGTGAGGCTTTACAGTCGACGTCCAGGTGAGTTTAAGTGAGACTTTTCAGTCGACGTCCAGGTCAGTTTGAGTGAGACTTTTCAGTCGATGACCAGGTCAGTTTGAGTGAGACTTTTCAGTCGACGTCCAGGTGAGTATGAGTGAAACGTCTTAGCCGACGTCCAGGTGAGTTTAAGTGAGACTCTTCAGTCGACGTCCAGGTGAGTTTGAGTGAGACTATTTCACGTCCAGATGAGTTTAAGTGAGACTTAATATTGCACGTCCAGATGAGTTTCGGTGAGACCTTTAAGTTGACGTACTGGTGAGCTTGATTGACATTTTCTACCTGATCGCCCGATGAATTCGAGACCTTATGTCTGTTGTACAGATTAGTTTTACTGAGGCTGTCTCTCTGATGTCCAGATCAGTTTTACTGAGATTGTTTTAGATCAGCTTTATTGAGATTGTCTTTCTGACGTCCAAATCAGTTTCATTGAGACTGTCTCTCTGACGTCCAGATCAGTTTCACGGAGGCTGTCTCTCTGGTGTCCAGATCAGGTTCATTGAGACTCTCTCTCTCTCTCTCTCTCTCTCTCTCTCTCTCTCTCTCTCTCTCTCTCTCTCTCTCTCTCTCTCTCTCTCTCTCTCTCTCTTACGTCCAGATCAGTTTCATTGAGGCTGTCTCTCTGACGTCCAGATCAGTTTCACTGAGGCTGTCTCTCTCACGTCCAGATCAGTTTCATTGAGGCTGTCTCTCTGGTGTCCAGATCAGTTTCATTGAGACTCTCTCTGTCTCTGTCTCTGTCTCTCTCTCTCTGTCTCTGTCTCTCTGTCTCTCTGTCTCTCTGTCTCTCTCTCTCTCTCTCTCTCTCTCTCTCTCTCTCTCTCTCTCTCTCTCTCTCTCTCTCTCTCTCTCTCTGACGTCCAGATCAGTTTCACTGAGGCTGTCTCTCTGGTGTCCAGATCAGTTTCATTGAGACTCTCTCTCTCACGTCCAGATCAGTGTTATTGAGGCTGTCTCTCTCACGTCCAGATCAGTTTCATTGAGGCTGTCTCTCTCACGCCCAGATCAGTTTCACTGAGGCTGTCTCTCTCTGACGTCCAGATCAGTTTCACTGAGGCTGTCTCTCTCACGTCCAGATCAGTTTCACTGAGGCTGTCTCTCTCACGTCCAGATCAGTTTCATTGAGGCTGTCTCTCTCACATCCAGATCAGTTTCATTGAGGCTGTTCTGTCTGGTGTCCAGATCAGTTTTACTGAGGCTGTCTCTTTCACATCCGGATCTGGTTCATTGAGGTCGTCTCTCTGGTGTCCAGATCATGGTCATTGAGGCTGTCTCTCTGGTGTCCAGATCAGGGTCATTGCGGCTGTCTCTCTCACGTCCAGATCAGTTCTTTTGAGGCTGTCTGACGTCCAGATCAGTTTCTCTGAGACTTTGATCAGCATGACGTCTATGTGTGTTTCAGATTTCCATTTAGCGTCCTGGTGGCTTTATATGAAACTGTCCAGTGCTCAGTGATCGATGAACTAATGTACACTATTGTACACACCTTGTTTGCCATTCTTCGTCAGTGCTCTGTAACCTTCGGTGAACTATTGTACACGATTTGTTCACTATACACTATCGTACACACCTTGCTCACCTCTCCTTCTCAATGCTCAGTAATCTTCGATGGACTATTGTACACGATTTGTCCACTGTACAATATCGTACACACCGTGTTCACCCCTCCTTGTCAGTGCTCAGTAACCTTCGGTGGACTATTGTACACGATTTGTACACTGTACAATATTATACACACCTTGTTCACCCCTCCTTGTCAGTGCTCAGTAACCTTCGGTGGACTATTGTACACGATTTGTACTCTGTACACTATCGAACACACCTTGTCCACCCCTCCTTGTCAGTGCTCAGTAACCTTCGGTGGACTATTGTACACGATTGGTACACTTCACTATCGTACACACCTCGTTCACCCCTCCTTATCAATGCTCAGTAACCTTCGGTGGACTAATGCGTATGTGTGCAGGACCTGACCATCACAGTGGCGAGCGAGTTCCCGGCCACGGAGGTAGAGCTGGTGGAGGACTCGGACAATCGCCACATGGTCAACAAACAGAGCTTTGTGGACGAGCAGGAGTGGCACCTCTACTGCCACACTGAGTGCACAAAGTGGGAACTCAAAATTGATCCCGTCGATGACGCGGCGAAACGATCGGCAATTTCCGTAAAGTGTCGGGCTGCACGGAGGCCGGGTTACTTCGTATGGAATATATTCATGGTCACAGTGAGTGTGTTATATTGCCTTTTCTTCCTCTGGGAGTAGCCACGAGCATCGTGTTGATTATGAAACGTGCTCGTAAAACCGATAGTCACTAGAGAGGGGGGAAATGGTTTCTCTTTTCTGTTTCTTTTTCTAGCGAGCTTTTAATTCTTCCATCTTTCGAATTTCCGCACGCCGTGAAACCGGAACCGATTGAGTGCAGGCGGAAGTGAAGAAAAAAGCCCGCAAGAAGAGGAAAATATTCCAAGCAGAAGAAAGACCCAGACTGGGCAAAGAAAACCCGGCTAAGATAGCCATTTTAATAATAATTATTATTATAGATTATTTTCGGCGCCCCATCGCGTAAGACCCCAGAGCGATGACAAAGATATAAGGATACGCTCATTTCGTTACTCTCTCTCTCTCTCTCTCTCTCTCTCTCTCTCTCTCTCTCTCTCTCTCTCTCTCTCTCTCTCTCGCTCACGCACGCACGCACGCACACATACGCACGCACGCACGCACACGTCATACACACACACACACACACACACACACACACACACACACACACACACACACACACACACACACACACACACACGCGCGCGCATTACAAATACATGCATTACTGGTGATGGGTTGGTACAAGCAGAAGAAAACGACAGATCAGTATGCAGAAGAGAAAAGATGGGTTTTCAGTTTTGACTTGAAAGAAGAGAGTGAAGACGAATGCCTGCCATTACAGTGTGAGCTACTCCACCACCACCACCACCACCACCACCACCACTACCACTACCACCGCCACCCAAGTCCGTGTGCTGTAAACGGGTCCAACACGGTAGACCAGGGCATAGAGCTTACGTTACACAGTACAAAACCAAGGGAGTAACTGGGCTTTTTACGCCCAGTCAGCCAACAAAACAAGGGGGAAATACAACTCCCAGTCATACTGACACATATAGCCACCCGCAACAAAACAAGGGGGAAATACAACTCCCAGTCATACTGACACATATAGCCACCCGCAACAAAACAAGGGGGAAATACAACTTCCAGTCATACTGACACATACAGCCACCCGCAACAAAACAAGGGGAAATACAACTTCCAGTCATACTGACACATACAGCCACCCGCAACAAAACAAGGGGAAATACAACTTCCAGTCATACTGACACATACAGCCACCCGCAACAAAACAAGGGGAAATACAACTTCCAGTCATACTGACACATACAGCCACCCGCAACAAATCCCTGGAAACTGACCAATTCTAACGGATAAAGGTCAAGACGGTTCCCTCCCAGCCAAACGAACAACAAAACAGAATATTGAGGCCGTCGTCGTAATGACTGTGAATTACTCACTCGGCACTAAACACCTCATTTCGGATGTGTAACCCGATTGACACTTTCCACTTAATCACTACTCTTTCGGCCGTCACCGCACGCTCACATAATCAATGCATGTATACGAACTTCTGCAGCATCGTCACCCTGCCATGCTTGTCGGTATCAGTTACGAATAATCAAATGATGTATGCCTGCTCCAGCAGTTTGCACACTAATACGTCTTTTCCCAGCCAGTGCACAATTATCCAACGTTATCAGATCAGTCCATGCACTGGCCATGAACAGCTGAATGTGTGCTCGCTAAAAATATATAAGTTCCGAAATAGTACTGGAAAGTTGTTATTCATTCTCAGTAGTGGTTTCACGCTCGTGTTCAAAGCTCTGTAAACGCAAGGCGCAAACGTGGGTATAATCTGAAGAATATTCACACTTTTAGGCGAAAAGCTGTTATCAACCTCTGTGGAGCTTTAGTTGTACCTCATCTTGATCATGGTATCGTAAGGTTTTCCTAACTGAAAGAGCAGTTAGTTGCCATCGAAGACACACTGAAGAGCCGCAAGACGTGTATGTCACTGAAAGGACGTACGACACGTAGGGAGACTGTAACAGCTGAATCTACAGAGTGACTTAGTCCATGCATTCAAAATAATCCAAAAATCACACAGATTATTTAATCTGGAGTTGCTGTTTTTGTTTCGTTGCTGTTGTTCTTTTCTCTTGTTTTGTTGTTGTTGTTGTTCTCTTTCGCTGAGTTAAGACGGATGAAACGACAAAAGCAGAACAGAAACTGTATATCTAGCAAACGAAACGTCAGAAAGTTCACCTGTACGAATAGTTAAACCAACGTGGAATGCCCTTTTTGGTTTTTGGTTTAGTTGTTGTTGAAAGTGGTATTCAGTAATACTTCCGCTTTCACTTTACCCCAGTATCCCCTACTGATCCCGAGAGGCGAAAGGGGAGGGAGAGGGGTGGAGAGAGAGATTTTTACATTATTTATTGATTGATCGTTTCTCCCTGTTGCGCGTTACATTGCTCATTGTAAAGCGATTTGCACTTCCGAAGGGTAAGCGCTGCAGAAATCTCATATTATTATTATTGTTATTCCCGAGTTGACCGTACTGACCCCAAAAATCTGTTTTTATTGAAAACAACTGTGTCTATGCAATGCTCGTGCCCTTTGTGTTTGGCAATGATGCTGTCTGTATCCGTGGCCGTTACCAGGACAACTGTAGTCATTGGGGACGGTCCGTGCTATCCGCCTTTGCTCATGCATATTCATACAGTAGGTCTGCAAGGACTCGCGAGAGGGGACATTATCCGGTTACTGGTAACAGCAGTTTATTGGCCGAGCCCTTTCCCCCTTAACCCTTCCAGTGCTGCAAGATGTTTACACTTCAGTGACTGCTTGGCCAAAAGGAAAGGGCGGAGCATAGCAGACGTTTCCAGCTTGTTTCAGTGCTTCCGTCTTTAGAGCTCAGTGAACACTGAAACCATAGCAATAACTTGCGAGAAGTTAAGTATTTTAAAAACCTACTGAGAAATTCATGCCTTAGGGCGAAGAGGTTATGTTCCCTGCTAACTTCTCTTTCTTCTTTCTCTATTTTCGGTTTTCGGTCTTCGGTACCTCCTTTCTTTCTTTGATTTGTTGGCTACATCTATGTTATGTTGCAAATTAAGCATGTAGCCTGTCAGCAGAGCAACAGAAATTCTGAAGGCGTACTTTACCCTTTTGTGCGCATGTTTTCCCTGCAGTCTCTTGTATTGAGAGTGCTGGTTTTGTTATTGTGGTTATAGCTTTTAATCTGGAGCCTGTCGTTTATGCAGCTTTTCATTTGCATCCAGTCTGTTTGCAGTTTTTAATCTGCAGTCTGTCGTCCTGTATGCACTTGTTCTTCTTGTTGTTGTTTTGGGGTGGGTTGTTTGTTTTTATCTGAAGTCCGTCTCTCTGTGTGCTGTCGTAAATCTGCAGTCTGTCATTGTGTGTGTAAAAACAATTCTGAAACAAGAATGACTGCTAGCGTTCTAAAACAAGATCCAAACACATGAAAAAAAGGCTTAAAAAGAATGCTGTTTATTTCGACAAAACAGAACATGCGAATTTTCAAGGTAGGCCCTTTTTCGAGCTACAAAACGACACTTTAACAGTAGAAATGAGATGTAGGACACTTACCTGCTTTACGTTCAGCTGTTTGGTTCTGTTGTTTTGGTGTCCAGTCCACTGTGTGTAGTTTTAAATCTTTCTATGTGTAGTTTTTAATTTGCGGTATGTCGTTGTGTGTGTGTGCTGCTTTCAATCTACCGTGTGTTGTTGTGTACACAGTTTTCAGTCTACAATCTGTCGTTGTATGTTTGGTCTGCAGTCTTTCGTTGTTTGTGCAGTTTTTAATCTGAAACCTGTCATTGTGTGTGTACGGTTTTTATTTTGCAGTCTGTCGCTCTGTGTGCAGTTTTCAATCTGCAATCTGTCCTTTGGAGTGTAGTTTATAATCTGCAGTCTGTCCTGTCCACAGCTTTTGATCTGCAGTCTTTCGTTGTGTGTGCAGTTTTTAATCTACGGCCCGCCATTGTGTGTGTGTAGTTTTTAATCTACGACCTGTCATTGTGTGTGTGTGTGTGTGTGTGTGTGTGTGTGTGTGTGTGTGTGTGTGTGTGTGTGTGTGTGTTCGTGTGTGTGTGTGTGTGTGTGTGTGTGTGTGTGTGTGTGTGTGTGTGTGTGTGTGTGTGTGTGTGTGTGTGTGTGTGTGTGCGTGAGTCAGTGAGTGAGTGTGTCTGTGTAAGTAGTTTTTAATCTGCAGCCTGTCATTGTGTGTGCAGTTTTTAGTCTACGGCCTGTCATCGTGTGTGTAGTTTTTAATCTGCAGCCTGTCCTTGTGTGTATGTGCAGTTTTTAATCTGCAGCCTGTCGTTTTGTGTGTGTGTGTGCATATTTTAATCTGTGTGCAGTTTCTAATCTGCAGCCTGTCGTTGTGTGTGTGTGTGTGTGTGTGTGTGTGTGTGTGTGTGTGTGTGTGTGCAGTTTTTAATCTGCAGCCTGTCGTTGTGTGTGTGTGTGTGTGTGTGTGTGTGTGTGTGTGTGTGTGTGTGCAGTTTTTAATCTGCAGCCTGTCGTTGTGTGTGTGTGTGTGTGTGTGTGTGTGTGTGTGTGCAGTTTTTAATCTGCAGCCTGTCGTTGTGTGTGTGTGTGTGCAGTTTTTAATCTGCAGCCTGTCGTTGTGTGTGTGTGTGTGCAGTTTTTAATCTGCAGCCTGTCGTTGTGTGTGTGTGTGTGCAGTTTTTAATCTGCAGCCTGTCGTTATGTGTGTGTGCAGTTTTTAATCTGCAGCCTGTCGTTCGCAACATTCTCAGTGGACAAGAAGTACCCACAGAACCGCCTGCAGCTTTCCTTCACCCTCATGCTTACCTCCGTCGCCTTCAAGTCGGTCGTCAACCAGAGTTTACCCAGAATATCCTACCTCACCTATATGGTACGTATCGCATAGCCCCAATAACCTACTTCACCTATACGGTACGTATCGCATAGCCTCAGTATCACGTATCTCATAGCTCCAGTATCCTACCTCACCTATATAGTACGTATCGCATAGCCTCAGTATCCTACTTCACCTATATGGTACGTATCGCATAGCCCCAGTATCCTACCTCACCTGTGTGGTACGTATGGCATAGCACCAGTATCCTACCTCACCTGTGTGGTACGTATGGCATAGCACCAGTATCCTACCTCACCAATATAGTACGTATGGCATAGCACCAGTATCCTACCTCACCAATATAGTACGTATGGCATAGCCCCAGTATCCTACCTCACCAATATAGTACGTATGGCATAGCCCCAGTATCCTACCTCACCTATATGGCACGTATCGCATAGTCCCTGTATCCTACCTCACCTGTGTGGTACGTATGGCATAGCACCAGTATCCTACATCACCCTTAGGGTACGTATTGCATAGCCCCAGTATCCTACTTCACCTATATGGTACGTATCGCATAGCCCCAGTACCCTACCTCACCTATATGGTACGTATTGCATAGCCCCCGTATCCTACTTCACCTATATGGTACGTATCGCACAGTCCCAGTACCCTACCTCACCTATATGGTACGTATCGCATAGCCCCAGTACCCTACCTCACCTATATGGTACGTATCGCATAGCCCCAGTACCCTACCTCACCTATATGGTACGTATCGCATAGCCCCAGTACCCTACCTCACCTATATGGTACGTATCGCATAGCCCCAGTACCCTACCTCACCTATATGGTACGTATCGCATAGCCCCAGTACCCTACCTCACCTCTGCTGTACGTATTCCTTAGCCCTGGTGTCCTGTTTTACCCTACGGTACGTATCGCCTAGCCTCGGCATTCTTCCACATATATACGGTATGTATCGCAAGCCTCTGTATCCAAATTCACCGATATAGTATGTATCGCATAGCCTCAGTATCCAAGCTCACCTATATAGTACGTATCGCATAGCCTCAATATCCAAGCTCACCTGTATAGTACGTATCGCGTAGTCTCTGTATCCAAGCTCAACGATATAGTACGTATCGCATAGCCTCAGTATCCAAGCTCACCGATATAGTATGCCTCGCCTAGCCTCAGTACCACGTATTGCATAGCCTCAGCATCCTACCTCGCCTATATGATACGTATCACGTAGCCCCAGTAGCCCCAATTTGTCATTTATGAAGTAGCCGTATAGCGGTGCGCCAGTATCCTACCTCAGGTGTATGGTACGTATCGCATAGCCTCAGTATCCTCCCTGGGCTGTACGGTACGTATCGAATGGCCTCATTTTCCAACTTCAGCTATACGGTGCGTATCGCATATCCGCAGCATCCTATCTCAGCTATATGGTATATATCACATATCTGCAGCATCCTACCTCAGATACATGATTCGTATCGCACAGCCGCAGTATCCTACCTCACCTATATTAACTAAATGTCACCATTGTTGTGCCTCACCTGACGCTAAATACAGTATAGCCGGTTGGCTGAAGTGTTGCTTTATGTCCACAGAAACCGTAGGCTTATTAGGGACCAGAGCCCAGGACGTCGACCTCGACTTTCACACAGCTCCTGAGCTCTAATTGTATAGCCGGACTGTGTCAGCTCCCCTTGTATGATCTTGCACAGCCAGGGTTTGCCCCCCGGTCCTACAGTCTTTCTGCACCGTTTGGAGTGTAGTCCACCGTTGGTCAGTTAGCTGGTCGGCTGGCCAGTCCCTCTAGCGGCCTGTGTCTGTGTGCCATGCGGCTGCCCAGGGCCCGGCTATCTGTCACTGTCACCGGGCGGCCAATTTGTCAGGGCTTAGGGGGCAGTCGGAAGGCCAAGGGAAATTACTTCTGCGCGGTGCGCTGTGACTGCTGTAATGGGTTGTAGGACTTCGACTGTATGTGTGTGTGTGTGTGTGCGTGCGTGCGTGCGTGCGTGCGTGCGTGCGTGCGTGCGTGCGTGCGTGTGTGTGTGTGTGAGATAGAGAGAGAGAGAGATCATTTGTGGTCATATCGTCTGTTTTGAATTCGGGACAAATCTGAATATTCATTGGCTTCCATAACCAGTCCTGATTCTGGTTACCATAACCCGTCCCGTCTTGTTCTGGTTTCACGTTCCAAAATCGTGCTGATTCTAGACTGTCTCTCGGTTTGAGAATAGATATTTACTCGCTTCCATGATCATTCCTAATCGTACCTTGTCTTGTTTGGTTTTTATACAAAATTTGTATTCACTTTCCATGATCATTC
>CAUZXP010000521.1:0-40000 GCA_963584105.1 Alviniconcha strummeri | reverse complement strand
TTATGGAGGAGGTTTAAGAAATAAATGATTGTTGCTGTCCATAGCAGCATGCCTTGCAGAAACCCAGGAATGCTCCCCCGACACCCTGCTTTCTTGCTCAGTGTGGAAGTATTCCTGGGTTCCGTGGGAGCCACGAGCTGGGGGCGGGGATAGCTCAGTGGTTAGAGCACCGGACTCGTGATTGAAAGGTCTCGGGTTCGAATCCCTGCTGGAACGGCGGGAGAATTTTCTTCTCCAGGGTCGACTTTCTGTGCTGACTCTTATTTCGGTATCCGTTCCACCCCCGTGTTACCACAGTAGCACGTAAAAAATCCCGGTCATTCTGCCAAAAAGTGCAGGTGGCAGGTTACAGCTAAACACGCATACACCTTACGTATGTGGCTTTTATTGAACCGTGCTTCGGCATTGGTCACAACTTGTCCCTAATATGTCAAATGACATCTGAGGACATGAAGCATCAACTCATCATCGCCACGAGCTTTCACGGCCATCTCGTGTGTTTCAGGAAATGGCCCGGAAGCTGCTGGAGGGGCCACCCAAACCCGCCAAGTCCAAGCCAGCCAAGTCCAAATACTGAAACGAACCTGCTCACTGCAATGAAAATGCATCATGTGATATATATTCCCGTAACACTGCATTGTGTACATAAACATCTCATATGGTGATGTACTGATCGTGTGGGTCGGCTGTAAAACCCAGGATCTCTCCAGTGTGACGGTTAGGATATACCAATCTCCGTGCTGTGAGATTAGGCTAGACCCGAATCCCTCTGCTGTGTTGGGATTAGTCTATACTAAATTCTGTCTGTTGTGTGGTGATTAGACTGTACCCAAGTCTCTGCTATTGGGGATTAGACCATACCCAAAGTCTCGGTGGTGTGTGGAGATTAGACTATACCCAAGTCTCTCTGCTGTTGGAAATTAGACTATACCCACGTCTCTCTGCTTTGTGGGGATTAGAATATACCAAATCTCTCTGTTGTTGGAGATTAGACTATACCCAAGTCTCTCTGTTGTGTGGTGATTAGACTAGACCCAACTGTCTCTACTGTTTGAGATTAGACTGTACACGTCTCTCTACCTTTGGAGATTGGACTGTACCCAAGTCTTTCTGCTGTGTTCGGATTAGGCTATACCCAAGTCTTTCTGCTGTATGGAGATTAGACTATACCCAAGTCTTCCTGCTGTTGGGGATTAGGTTATTCCTAAGTCTATCTTCCTTAGGTTATTCCTAAGTCTATCTTCCTTAGGTTATTCCTAAGTCTATCTTCCTTAGGTTATTCCTAAGTCTATCTTCCTTAGGTTACTCCTAAGTCTATCTTCCTTAGGTTATTCCTAAGTCTATCTGCTGTGTGAAGGTTAGACTATACACAAGTGTATCAGCTGCTGGGGATTAGACTGTACACAAGTCTCTCTGCTGTGTGGAGATTAGACTGTACAAAAGTCTCTCTGCTGTGTGGAGATTAGACTGTACACAAGTCTCTCTGCTATTGGAGGTTAGACTATACCCAAGTCTGTCTGCTTTGTGGGGATTAGACTATACCAAGTCTCTCTGCTATTGGAGATTATACCCAAGTCACTGCTTTGTGAAGATTAGACTATACCCAAGTCTCTCTCTGCGGAGATTAGACTAAACACAAGTCTATCTCATGTGTAAAGATTAGACTATACACATGTCTATCTGCTGTTGGGGATTAGACTACGCCCAAGTCTCTCTCTCTCTCGGAAAATAGACTATACCCATGTCTCTTTGCTGTGTGAAGATTACACCATACCCAAGTCACTCTGCTGTGTAAAGATTAGACTATATCCAAGTCTCTCTGTGTGGAGATCAGACTATGCACAAGTCTCTCTGTGTGGAAATCAGACTATACTCAAGTCTCTCTGTGTGGAGATCAGACTATATCCAAGTTTCTCTGTGTGGAGATCAGACTATACCCCACTCTGTGTGTGTGGAGATTAAACTATACCCAAGTCTCTGTGTGTGGAGATTAGACTATACCAAAGTCTCTGTGTGTGGAGACTAGACTATACCCAATTCTTTCTGCTGTGTGAAGGTTAGATTATACCCAAGTCTCTCTATGTGGAGATCAGACTATGCACAAGTCTCTCTGCTGTGTTGTTATTAGGCTACACCCAAGTCTCTCTCTGCTGTTGGAAATTAGACTACACCCAAGTCTCTCTGCTGTTGGAAATTAAACTATACCCAAGTCTCTCTGCTGTTGGAGATTAGACCATACCCAAGTCTCTCTGCTGTTGGAGATTAGACCATACCCAAGTCTCTGTGTTGTGTTCGGAGTAGACTGTACCAAAGTCTTATCTGCTCGCGTGTGGTTCAAAGTGGCTGTTGGAGGACCTGGGTGGGCGATCTCAACAGCGTGTGTGTTCGATAGACGGGTGTTTCTCCTTTTCAACGGATTTTCATTCCCTCTTCGGTGGAATCGGGAGCTTGTTCGCCGGAGATCATACTGAGAATCTTTTTTTTAACGATTGTGTTCTCTTTCTGTCCGGTTGTGAAGAGTTTTGTGTGAGAATCAGAGGGGTCGAGAGGTTAGGGGGAGGGGGGATTCCACTGGGTATGTAATGAAAAATCAACTTCTTCTTTTTTCTTTCTTTCTTTTTTTTTCATATAAGAAAAGGGATGCAATATACATCCGTACAGCTGAGCTGTTGCTTTTCTGATTTACGATATTGCTGTGCAGAGAACGCATACTGTCCTACATGTGATCGTACCCATAGCCCGAAGAAGAGAACTTACTGAATTCGTGGTATTGTCGGCACAAAGTACTTTTTCGGCACATTTGGGCAACACCCGCTTCTTCTTTTTTCTTCTTTTTTTTCTTTTTTGTTGACATCACCCACAGATGAGGGAAGTCTGCTCCAGATCCGACATGTAACAGCCTTCATACCGTTTCTTTTTTTGCTTGGTCACACATGAAACATTGCTCTCTCTCTCTCTCTCTCTCTCTCTCTCTCTCTCTCTCTCTCTCTCTCTCTCTCTCTCTCTCTCTCTCTCTCTCTCTCTCTCTCTCTCTCAGATTTGTACGTTTTCATTTTCGGAGGAAGAGAGTTCCAGACAGATGACCCAGAGAACGCAAACTCTCTCTCTCTCTCTCTTAGCGAAAAAAGAAGCAATTCCAGACTCCCCGAAGAGATATGTTGAAACTGTCTTTGTATGTGACGTATTTTGTATGAAAAACACCCACAGTGGACACCTCTATGCAACTTTATGAACCAAATCGTATTCTGTGTTTTCTAAGTAACCCGACTGATCGTACTTACTCCAGATTTGGTGCTAAAACAATCAGCTGTATACTTTCGTTCTTTCTTCTTCTTTTTTTAACGGAAAGTTATGATCAATTCATAAATAAGCTCAATGAAGAAATCTAAAAAATGAAGACATTTTGATACAGTTACTCTTTGTTCTGTTCAGAATATATTTTTAAAACGAGAACCGAAAGAAACAAAAAGGAAGTTTTGCACTCATGCCTTGCCGTGATAGATCTGTTGGCAGAAATTCGTCCCTGGTGAACCTATTGGGTTTGGGGTTACGGTAGAAGCACTGCTCTAGCAAACGCTACACTCTTTCACACGCTTAACCGTGACTGACGAAACATCAGTCGTTGCCCCGGGCAGTGTTGAAGGTATGCAGCTGATTGCCTTACACATAGCCTTGGAGTGATTGCCCCTCTAAGAGGGTGTCCGTTATTTACACTTGCACCGTTTTCAGGTTCATCAGGTATGTGTATTACCAAAGGCAGAGCATGACTAATTGTATCTAATAATTATGTGCTCTCTCTCTCTCTCTCTCTCTCTCTCTCTCTCTCTCTCTCTCTCTCTCTCTCTGTCTCTCTCTCTCTCTCTCTCTCAAAACACTGTAGCTCACTGTATCCTTAGTTAACAGTAGTTTCCCTCATGGGCGAGGGCTGGATGTAAAAAGACCTCGAGTCTTCTCCACTACCCTCGTAAAATAAAGTTTATTCATTCATTCATTCATTCTCTCTCTCTCTCTCTCTCTCTCTCTCTCTCTCTGCCTCTGTCGGTCTCTCTCTCTGTTTCTGTTTGTCTGTCTGTCTGTCTGTCTGTCTGTCTGTCTGTCTCTCTCTCTCTCTCTCTCTCTCTCTCTCTCTCTCTCTCTCTCTCTCTCTCTCTCTCTCTCTCTCTCTCTCTCTCTCTCTCTCTCTCTCGTGCGCGCGCGTTCGCTCGTGTGTGTGTGTGTGTATGTGTGTGTGTGTGTGCGTGCGTGCGTGTGTGTGTGTGTGTGTGTGTGTGTGTGTGTGTGTGTGTGTCTGTGCGTTTGTGTGTGTGTGTGTGTGAGTGTGTGCGTGTGTGCGTGCGTGCGTGCGTGCGTGCGTGCGTGCGTGCGTGCGTGCGTGCGTGCGTGCGTGCGTGCGTGCGTGCGTGCGTGCGTGCGTGCGTGCGTGCGTGCGTGTGTGTGTGTGTGTGTGTGTTGCTGAGGTTAATCAGACTTTCTACAAGAATCTAGCTGTTAGTCCCTGTTTGGCTGTACATGGTTAACAGAGTACGCACGATGGCAAACAAGAGAAGACCGTGTTATGTAAGGCTTAGTATGGAAATTGGCCTCTCTCTCTCTCTCTCTCTATATATATATATCTTACATCACCTTGTACATTTGCTTGTGATATTAGCTCAAATAATAGTAACCAACCAGTTCTCTTCCTCTTTATTGTTGGTCTTTTCTCTTGGTCTTTTCTTTGCAGACCCTTGTGTGTGTGTGTGGTTTTGTGTGTGGTGTGTGTTCTTTGTTTGTTTGTTTTGCCTCTGTGAGGTTGTTTTTTGTTGTTGTTTTGGTGTGTGTGTGTGTGTGTGTGTGTGTGTGTGTGTGTGTGTGTGTGTGTGTGTGTGTGTGTGTGTGTTTGGCGGAGGGCGGTTATTTTGTTGTTGTTGTTGTTTGTTGTTTTGTTGTAGGCCTTTGTTAGTATGCTGTTTTTCCATTGGGTTTCAAAGTCTGGGCAAGCGATGGTTAACTATTGACCTTGAGCACTGGTGGACAAATAGAAAATCAATCGTTAGTACTGGTTGTTTCTCGCTAGCATTCATTGGTGGAAAATGCAACTGAATCTAAATATAAACTAAAACCTGAAGTGATGCTTGTTGGTACAGTATACGTGTGTAACACAGAAAACCAAATTGTTCATCGCTTTCCTGGTAAATGGATACAATGCATAACTGTTTCTTGTGTGACTTTCTTTCTGAGGGCAGGAACGCTGGCCTTTCCCTTTTGTCTCCGTCCTTCTCTGAGTTAATTAATCTGAGCCACAAGGGGAGGGTGGGGGGGGGGGAGGTAGAAACTAAATGATCTGGGTGGATTAGGGTGGAGCTCGATGGCTGTAGGTTTTCAGCTAGCTGTGTGGCATTGATCCCAGAAGGAGCGCGATTTGCTTTAACCATTCTAAATAATGTCTCCAACAACGGTGAAATAATTATGTACTTACTGCTTCGTCTTATGATGTTTGTACTTTCTTGCATTCGAACTGATGTGTTCCCGGCCCTGCTGACTTTATGTTGCTGTTGACCGGTTGTTTTGCTCACTTAATTCTTGTATTATTACTTTGGGTACTTAATTTTCGTTTTTTCTGCTGTTATTTAAGGTACATATTTTCTGCTGTTGTATATAATTATTCATGCACTTGATGCACGGACATAACTTGTACTGATGGTCGCCGCTCGCAAAACTGGTCCCAAACACTTGACTGACAACTGAAGACCAAATTCTGATATCCAAGATAACCCATACTGCCTCGAGTTATTGGCCTGAAGCAAACGGATTTCACCTTTATTTTATTTTGTATGTTTGAATAACTTTTCAGAAATATTTACCTCAGTTTAAATATCACTAGAGTTTGCCTACTGTGGTAGTATAGTTATACACATTTTGCGGATGGTGTTCTATTTGAATAAGAGCCGAACATTGGTAAACATCAAATTTTATAAGCTACTGAATTCTTTGAATTTTGACGATTTCTTTTGGTAAGATTTGAAAGAAACATTGGTTAATGTGTGGTTTAATTTGCTCCCACCCCATCAATGTTCCCCACCCCACCCCCACCCCCACCCCGCCCTCCTGTTCTCCTCTCTTGCTTTGCTTCAAGCCAATAATTCCACATTGGCCATGGGGGTATTTACGCAGTCTCGCTGAAATGATTCCAGCATAAACCCGCCCTCGGAATTACTGACTGCCAGTAGCACTTGCTTCTGCATTTCACTATGTTCTTATTTTGCTCAAACTGTAATCAAGATGGTTTATGTTTTCTTTCTTTTTTCTCTCTCTCTCTCGCTCTCTCGCTCTCTCTCTCTCTCTCTCTCTCTCTCTCTCTCTCTCTCTCTCTCTCTCTCTCTCTCTCTGACAGCCTACAGTTTCCAACACAAGAGTATGAGGTCTACGACTGTAGAGCGCGGCAGTTGGTGGAGCAGCAGACTGACACCGGTCAGACTGTCGACCTACACACCCCTGACTGGCGTTACGTCAGTGCTGAGGGAGTGGCCTAGTCACAGACAAAAATGTTCTTGTGCTCCCGGCAGAGTTCGTGAAGGTCGCTTTGGTCAAGTCGTTCCTCACTCGACCTTGCTGTGTCAGCTGTGAATGAGTACGCTTGACTGTGGAACACATGTGCAGGAATGGTCTAGTTTGTGTAAATATTGCGCTGGGAAATATGTTCGTGCACGGGGGACGCACGTACGTGTGCATGCACGCACACATACACACGGGTGCGTACGCGTATATCATATGTACATTCACACATGAATACACACACGCGGGAGCAACTCTCTGAGATTTTGCACATTAAGGGTATAACGGTATGAATACCAATAAGAGTTTGCGCCCAAATCTGCCCAAGATACAAGAATATCTTCCTATAGACCGTGGGTGTTTCTCTCTCTCTCTCTCTCTCTCTCTCTCTCTCTCTCTCTCTCTCTCTCTCTCTCTCTCTCTCTCTCTCTCTCATATTGTAAAGTTTTCGAGTTCGAATTCTCTCTCTCTCTCTCTCTCTCTCTCTCTCTCTCTCTCTCTCTCTCTCGTTTTTGTTTTGGTTTTTGCATGTCTTAAATTGATACGTTTGAGTAAATTGTCTGTTTATTTGTTACACCTAAGGATACCCGTCTAAAATAACTGCAACATTTGCGGCAATGTTCCTGGGTTACTAGTCATTTTCCAGTGAAAGGAATGTTTTAAATGGAGACCTGCTCAACAGGTGGCGAACTCAACGAGAGGTCTGTACCTTATGTAGTACATTGCCTGCACTGCTTTTAACAGACAGTAAGCCACCAGTCAGTCAGTTATTACTGTTGCTGTATTTTAAGCCTGACCAAACAGTTACAAAATCTGTCTCTTCGAAATTACCGGATTGTGTTGTTGTTAGTTTCCCCAAGTCATTGCCGAGCTTTTCCCTCCATTGTTCGGTTGAGCCACACACATGACGTGTTCTTCTTCATTTTCACCGGACATGTCCATGTGTCATGACCATTGATTTCACACTTCAGTACGCACTCACATCGATCAAAGCATTTGACGAAATTCATTCCTACCTAAATTATTGGTTCTTCTTTGGATGTGGAGCATTCTTGCATCTTCTTTTTGCACGATGGAAATGTGTCATCACTCTTTCTTTGCAACATGCTCATTAAAAAAAAGGTTTGTGTTCATTTGCCCGAACTTCCCTCGTTTTTGTTTTGTTTTGTTTTTGTTTTTTACTATTGTTTCACTGCAATGTTTCTTTCTAACCGCGTTAATTTTGTCCCTGTTCTGTTTGTTACAATCCAAGTTATCTGTGTACATAATGTTTATGTATAAATATTGGTGTCAAGCGGAGCGAGAAGCGCCATGCAAGTGTACATACATGTGATGTCTATGTTGTACATAGTGACTAATGACATACATTGACTATACAGCATGATTATTGCAACCGTATGATCTGTTTCAAAGTGGAACACTGAAGCGGTTTGGTACAGGCCAATAACGACTTGATGCCCTCTGTTCTATATCAGTATGCAACCAAGTTACTGGATCAAATACACACATTGGACTCAGCAAGGGGAAATCAATAGAACCATAGTTAAGAACAACAATTGTAGATGATATTCACTCTCTCAAAGCAAATGGTGATCTAGAGGCACTAGAACAAATACAGTCTTTCTTTCTTTCTTTCTTTTCTGCTACTTCTCCCTCTTTCTCTTCTTTGGCGAGGGGGAGTCTGGAAGGTAGCCAGAGAATCAGTTCTTCTGTCCCCAAGTCGGTGCGAAAGCAAAATAGCGACCCTTTGCGTAACCTCTTTCTGAGGGATTAAAGATCGCATTCCTAAAATTCACCAACATCTTGTCCATTTGGGAAAAAGCAAAGATGTTTAAGCATATTACTCAAAACGGTTTAATCGTATATCTTGAGCTGCCATGCTTCATCGTCATATACAAAATTAGGGCGAGAGAAGTAAAACGAACTCTTTTAATTCTCAGAACACGCTTTTGTTGAAGCTTCAGTTTAGCCATTGAATTTTACGGGTATGTAAAAAAGCGTAGATTCATATGTAGTACATAAGCCAATTTTAAAAATGCTTCACACACACACACACACACACACACACACACACACACACACACACACACACACACACACACACATGATTAAAAAAGTCAATGGCCCTTCTCTCGCACACAGTAACTTCGTGAATCGAATATAAACCATGTTCCTGTATTACGTGTTTCCGTGTCAGTTTTCACGTGTGGTTCTGTGCCTGCGTGTGTGTGTGTGTGTGTGTGTGTGTGTGTGTGTGTGTGTGTGTGTGTGTGTGTGTACTCACTCTTCACAGTCCTACACACTCTTCACAGTCCTGCATTCGTCACAGCCGTGCACTCTTCACAGTCCTACATACTCTTCACATCCCTACACACTCTTCACATCCCTACACACTCACTCTTCACATCCCTACACACTCTTCACATCCGTACACAATCTTCACAGTCCTGCACACTCTTCACAGTCCTACACACACTTCACAGTCCTACACACTCTTCACAGTCCTACATACTCTTCACAGTCCTACACACTCTTCACAGTCCTACACACTCTTCACAGTCTGTATGAAGTGGCCCGAGGGCAAAATGGGGTCAGAAATCAAGCTTCTCATTCAAGAAAACAGCAGAACCGCAAAACCTCATATATATTGTACACTGTTGGCTCATTCACTAAAGACCAGTTAGGGTGGGGCTTCACTGTCAAGCAAGGTGGGACCACCATCCATAAAGACAGTGGCATCAGCCTGGTTGCAACAGTTGGAAAGGGTCATCATACTCGTGGTAACGTCATGTTGACGGAGCGATGGTGACGTCATCTAGCTAATGAACATGGCGAATGCGTCAGCCTGGCTGATGCGGTTCCGCAAACCGATCAGACGCAGGAAGTGCAAGCGGAAGGAGCGGTAGGTGAGGAGAAAGACGAAGAAGTTCATGTAGCTGCTGGAGATGGCGAACCGCAGCAGGGTGAACTCGGTGAGCGGTTTGGTGAAGGCGCCGAAGAGCACGGCGGAGAAGAGAGCGGTGTAGTAGGGGCCCCAGCAGAGCGTGAACAGACCCAGAGCCATGGCGATCGACCTGCAGCAGGGCACAAACACCCACCCCCTAACTTCATCACCTCGCTTCAGCAAAGGATGTACTCAAATACAAAGTAAGGATGCAACACGAAGAGAAAGGCGCGCGCTGTACATAAAAAATAGATCACACAACTGGCCAATCAAGGACCTAGTTTAACTGTTAGGAATCACCTGACTAGCCAATCAAAGAGCTAGTTTCACTGTTATAGATCACGTGACAGGCCAATCAAAGAGCTAGTTTCACTGTCATAGATCACGTGACTGGCTAATCAAAGAGCTAGTTTCACTGTTTTGAATCACGCGACTGGCCCTCAAAGAGCTAATTTGACTTGTGAATCGATGAGTGTTACGAATCAAGTTACGAAGGCTTTGAGCCACATGACTACCCAAAGAGCTAGTTTGAGTGTTATGAACCAGGCAATTGGCCAGTCAGAGCTAATTTGACTGTTGTAAATCATGCCAGTGGCCAACCAAAGAGCTATAGTCTGATTGTTGTGAATCATGCAAATGGCCAATCAAGGAGCTGGTTTGACGGTGGTGAATCATAGGACAAGCCAATCAAGTTAAACACGATAAAAACATTAACTGTTTAATTACATGCGACGTAAAATATGACAAGAAGTTTGTGTTGATAATTCCTTCGAGAGAAACAGACTCGTGAATGAACGAATCCTTGTGACCAAATCAGAACCACAGGAAAGTTGGGATATCACAGGCTGTAAGCAGCCACTGCTCTGTTGGGTCAGCCTCCAAAATGTGGATATAATGTCATTTGAATTCACAAACTGCCCCTTGACAGCTTCATCATGACCTTTGTTTCTTTCTTCTTCTTTTTTTCTTCTTTCAGTCTGGCTAGTCAGATAGGAAGTAAGAACTGACCTGGCCACCCTGAACTTGGCCACAAACCGAAGTTTGTCTCCCGTACTGTCCTGGAACTGCAGATCCATCATGATCTGGCTCGCGTGATGCTGGTGGGCGATGTAAAAGATGCGACCGTTGATGGCATAGGTGGCGAGGAAGACGGTGACGCTGAAGAGCATGAGGAAGGTGAGGTAGCGCATATCCATGGCTCCCAGGTTGCACATGCTCTGCCAGCACTTGTACACGTAGACACCGAGACCTGCGGCAGGGATGGCGCCGTACAACACCGTGGGGATGGACCAGATCAGCACGAGACTGATCACGTTCACCTGCATGGATCAGTCCCCATACTCATGATACTGTACAACAGCAACCAACACAAACCGTTTCTGAAGAAGCCACAACGATGGACACAAAAGGGAAGATCGCATCAAATACAAGAAGAGTAAACACACAGACAGCTCGCAGTAAAAGTAAGCAAATATGTATTTTAGGTAACTAAAGACCTTGCTAAACGAACGTGTAAATCTTGGCACAGGCTATAATCATGCAGTTTTTAAGCTCTCATATAAACGATATTCAAGCGATTATAACAGCTACGGCGTTCTAACCTAGATTTGAACACCTTAACCTTATTTTGAAGGTCACGGGGGAACCGGATATCAAAACAAAACTGCATGCTTATTTTCTCGGTATATTCATTTCTGGCTTAGTTTTAAACTTATGCACGGTTGAAATCTGTATTAAATAAACAAAATTTACTTCTCGTCTCATGGGCACAAGGTATATTAATGACGAGATTCTAGACTCCGCAAAAGCTTTAATGCTGGCTCTTTCTCGAAAACGATTTAAACATTTTGGACTGGTCCACTTACTTACTTGCCTGGTGGTAACCTCTGTTGCTGTTATAATTATTTTCTTTACACATATAACATTTTCAAAATTTCAAAGATGGAACACAATTATACTCTTTACATACAGCTCTTATCCACGCAAACTCGCTGAGTGAGAAAGCACCCGGACTTACCAACGTACTAGGATTACCTTCCGTGTCAGTAGAGTGGGATAGTGGAACGGGTATTCAACAGATATGAACTTGTCGAGAGTGAGAGCGAAGAAGGAGAAGAGAGAGATGGTCTGCAGCACGTGGAACATCACTCCGCTGAACGTGCACGCCGCGTGGCTGGGATCTGCGTGTTCCGACTGGATGACGAAGGACAAGTGGAACGGCAGCACGAAGAGACCCGAAAGGAGGTCGGACATGGCGAGAGAAGCGAAGAAGTACGGGTTGATGCGTGTGGTCATAGCGTACCACGTGACCCACAGCATCAACACGTTGGTCACCACGGTGAGACATAAGGTACACGTGACGAGGATGCGGGCGGCAGTCCAGTAGGTGTCATTGTAGCACAGAGAGGGTGGGGAAAATAAAATGGGTGAGAGGTTTAAAGACATGTTGGCAGCTGTGGTGTTGATGGTCGTCTTCATCTTCTTCCTTTTTCTTCTTCTTCTTCTTGTCTTTGTTGGTACTCGTACTACTGCTGTTGTTGGTGTGTTTTTTGTTTTTGTTTTCTCTCCTATTTGAAAAAGCATTTATCTCTTTTCTCCTTCATATCTTTCTTCTTCTTCTCATCCTACTAATAGGTTTTATGTTTGCAGTGCTTTTCTACCATGCAAACAGAGGTACGTGAGTTACAGTCTTGAGCAGCAGTGATATTGTGTTCTCTTTTTCAATTCAAAAAGATAGCCTACACAAAAAACTTCCAACAGAGGGAATTTACCAGGACAGCGAGTTGTTTGTCGAATAACTGAGGACAGGCATTGTTCTGTTTTGTTTTTGTTTTTTTGTTTTTGTTTGTTTGTTTTATAATGTAATTGTGCTTGTATGTTTTTGCATCATCGACGTTTTAAACTTCTGCTGTTTGGTAAGGCTTTTGTTTTAAATGACACAATTCTATTAGAGCCAAATAGAAACGAATCAAACATAGACAAACGCTACATTTACTTTCAGGTCCTTTTGCTTTTTACTTTGGAACTCGCCTTTCTGAGGTCTTCTGTCGTGTTTCAGTTGATCGCTGGAGACTGACTGAATGAATGAACAAAACCAGTTATCCTGACTTCCTTTCAAAGGGGTAACGTCTTTTGGCAATTTTCTGATTCTGTTTATTCTTAATAGGAAAACAAAGAAAACTATTAAACCACGCCATGGAAATGCACACCTAGTGCAGCCTTCAAAACCTACCTTTCCTTTGCTTGACAGTGTCTCCCTTAACCGAAGTAGTATTCTAGCTGATAGTTACTGAATAAGACAGAAGAAAAGGGCTCAGAAATGTAACAAGGACAGCTATCGATTACCCTCACAACCTTACGCCGGGGTACAGGGGGACACCGGAAGGCAGAACCGATCGCGCGCCATCAATATGCTGAAGCCAAAACCAAACTGTCCAGACTACTGGGATTCCCACAGTATAATCAAGAAGAAGAAGAATCCCACCAATGCAAAATGTTGCTAAATCGGTCCCAAGGCAATCAATAGGTACTCCGATTTGTTCTGCTGAGTCTTCTACTGAAGAAGAAAAAAACTGTTCCGTTGGTATTTGTACCAGAAGTTGGGCGTTGCCAAAGTAATTCATCAAGTTCAAGACCAAGGAGAACGTCGAGAAAACAGAATTTGATGTCAAAGTTTGCATAGAGGCGGAAGACGTCAACACACATGACGTCAACGGGGGGAGAGAAAAAAAGACAATAAATGGAACGAATCTGAAACAGAACGAGGCCCAGAGCGCTCGTGCACAATCAACACACAAGGGAGTGAATTAGCGCTCGAAATATGTCCCATAGATACAACAACAAAGACCTGAGTCGCCTACTATTACTCTCACGTAGCATCCGCGTAAATACAAGGTATATTAACTCCATCAAAGGTACATCCTCAAAGAAAGGATGCTGTCCAGTCGTATAGATACCCTCCATTTCAGGCACACTCGGCGGTGGACTCGAAACTGGCTCAATATAATATAAAGAGACAAATGCAGACATTTACATGTTAACTTAAGAATGAATCGTCACAATCTGAAACTGTACGAGGCCCAGAGTGCCACTGCAGAAACAACAAACTAGGGAGTTTATATAAATATGGGTGGATGATAATTATAATTAAGCTTTGGAAGATTCCGCTTTTCAACATCGAGAGACTGCATTGCTAAAATACAATAACTAACTTCAGATAGATAGATAGATAGACCGATAGATAGATATAGACAGAAACACAGGGCTGTCTGCGACTCCTGGGCACCGCACCGTGCAGGAAGGAGTGAGTATGGTGTCACGTAGAGAAAGTATGTAGGAATCAGTATGTAACACGCCACACATTGGTCAGCTAGACTATTCAATGTTAATATGGTGTAATACGCCACAAAATAGCTAGATTATTCAATGTTAGTATGGGGTAACACGCCACAAAATGGTCAGCTAGACTATTCAATGTTAGTAGGGGTAACACGCCACAAAATGGTCAGCTAGACTATTCAATGTTAGTATGGGGTAACACGCCACAAAATGGTCAGCTAGACTATTCAATTTTAGTATGGGGTAACACGCCACAAAATGGTCAGCTAGACTATTCAATGTTAGTATGGGGTAACACGCCACAAAATGGTCAGCTAGACTATTCAATGTTAGTATGGGGTAACACGCCACAAAATGGTCAGCTAGACTATTCAATGTTAGTATGGGCTAACACGCCATACAATGGTCAGCTAGACTATTCAGTGTTAGCACGTGGAGACCTTACAACACGACACAGGCAATCACAGAGCCTGACAAAGAGTGAACTCACCGACCGTCTCAAACCCACACAAAAAACACGGCACGCTGTCACTGGTGCATGACTTTCACCTTCATGGCCTAGCTACTGTCCGGCATCATACCGACAGTACACTGACGACTCGTCGGCCTTTCTGTCGGCTACAGAAAGCAAACTAGGGTAATATGCAAGGAGGCGGCCGAAAATTCCAGGAATATTTTAAAATCCATCTAAGAACAGTTATATCAAGCGAATAAAGTCAAATCTTGTAACAAAAAGTGAGTTTGATCACATTTGTGTCTTTCACTAGTTTTAGTACGCGTATGCGCCATTGACGTTTGGTCTAGATCTAGTTTCCGAGTAACGACGTGCACGCTTCCTTGGTGCTGATGTCGGCAAAACAATCGATCGTGTACTGAAGACTCACCGTTTACAGACTGTGATCAAACTAATTTTGGGGGGCAAAGTTTGGCTTCATTCGCTAGACAGGAACGTGTTTGATCGACTTCAATGATATTTGTGACCCAAAATGGCGTTCAGAATGTCCCAGGAATTTCCGACCGCCTCCTAGGATATCAGCCAAACTAGCACTGGACAACGCCGTTCTAAGGGAGACAATAAGGTCTCGTGCATCACTCACATACAGTCCCTTCCGCGAACTCTCCATCTTCCCGCGAAGCTCCTCGAAATTGTAGCAGAACCGATACACAGCTGCACAGATAGCCAACACCTTATCCTGCAAAACGTACCTTCTTCTTCTTCTTTTTTTTCTTCTTCTTCTTCCAATAATATTCAGGATCAATATCTGATCATACTGATATTTCTGGTGTGCGAGAAAAAGGGGTGTGGCTGGGGAAAAATATTTAATACTCTGGATGTAAAACAACACTCCAGCATTACACAGGTTACTGAACTGACTTTCAGCTAAGTTAATCCCCGGCAAGTCCGAATTCAGCCTGGTGATCCAGTATTTCAACCAAAAATGCCCTCAGGTAAAAAAAAAAAAAAAAAAAAAAAAAAATCCTTTCTGACTAATTTGAAAATACACTATACACCTCCCCTAACAAAATATCAAAAGGTAAAAAACAAAATAATCCTTTCTGACTAATTTGAATATACACTATACACCTCCCCTAACAAAATATCAAAAGTATAGAAAAATATATTGGGGGAAAAAAATACTTTTTACGTCATGCAACGTCACTGGTACGCGTTAAAAATGGGGAAAACGCATCAGCCCTTAACTGGAAGGATTTGTGTAAGCTACACAGAAAAACAGTTCACCAAAGGAGTCTAATGCGTTATTCTCTTGTAAAACTGGATACATTGTGGACAACTACTTTCTGATATGTGTGTTAAACGGTGAAAAAGCCTTTATACCATATAATGAAAGAGCAATCGACGTTTCTCACACAAGAGATTAAAGTAAAAGTCCAAGGTTTTTAAGTATGCAAAATGACCATCGTAATGACTGACAAATGACTCACTAGTTTCAGATGTAATGCAATTTTAAAAAAATAAAATGTTTGGGTTTTTAATCGATTTTATTTTCTGTAGGCTGACCGAGACTACAGTCTCGGGTTCTCCATCAGTCACGTGACTTCCCGGAAGTGACGTCAGTCTGGGGAGTCAGTGCGGTTGCCATCTTAGATTCTTCAGTAAACTGTGTATGCGTGTGGTCGACCAAAAAAGTCAACTATGCCGGCCTACTGTGTTGCCGCGAACTGTAACATTTCGCAGACGACCCCAGGTATAACAATGCACGAGCTCCCGCGCAATCGACCTGCAGTGAGGCGAAAGTGGATTAAATTTATACAATTCAAACGATCTGACTTTCTTGCTGCGCCGCATCACGCCCATTTGTGTAGCGAGCACTTGGTGAGTGCGATTTCGCAAACCCCATGGAATACTGATACTCTTTAAAGATCCTGCCTGGGAGGCTCAAACTGATACGGCTGTATCCTTGTGGGTCTCTCGGGAAAGGTATCCGTTTCGTCTTCGCAGCTCGAGTTGGCCATTTTGCAGCGACTCCCCAGAGTGACGTAGTAGGCATATGGTCACGTGATTTGGGTGTCGTGGCGACGCTTTCGGTCCGACAGAAAATGCCTTTTTTGTGCACTTATAGCCCTCAGATCACAGTTTCACCTACATCATCGTTCTCAGCGAGCTTTAACGGAAATCGTGTCAAAAATCACCCCTAACCTTGGACTTGTCCTTTAAAGCCTACGACCGAAACAAATAAAAAGGCGCTATGTCTGTTATTCTTACTCATACGTGTAGTATGTTTACACTGGGGGAGAAAAATGTTGAGCAAAACTAAAGATAACAGTAATCTACTGCTGATCTGATGTCACCATAAAGCATGCAGGGGTGCTAGTGATGGTCCCTAAATGTCACGGTCCCGCAGCTATGGCCTTCTTTCGGTATCCGTTCCACCCCCGTGTTACCGCAGTAGCACGTAAAAGATCCCGGTCATTCTGCCAAAAGTGCAGGTGGCAGGTTACAGTTAAACACGCATACACCTTATGTATGTGGCTTTGCATGAAGTGACATGGTGCATGGTTTTATGGTGTACACGGA
Source organism: Alviniconcha strummeri (assembly GCA_963584105.1). Taxonomy (NCBI): domain Eukaryota; kingdom Metazoa; phylum Mollusca; class Gastropoda; family Provannidae; genus Alviniconcha; species Alviniconcha strummeri. The sequence goes on along the minus strand of CAUZXP010000521.1, from coordinate 23,150 downwards.
ACTTGCGCCGAGACGGCTGCAGTTTCATGTGGCACCAGCCATGCCAGCGCTGTAAGTACACCACTTCGGTGGATATTCAAAAACGCGCTATGAAAAGCTAGTCACTCATGTAGCACCACATGCGAGCGCAGTGAGTCTGCTCAAGAGAGCGGAGAATAGCGCTATATAAGCGATCATCAATCAATCAATCAACCAAGACAAACCCGCATCATCAGCAGCATGGAGTGTTTCAAATAAATTCTCCTTCAAGATGTTACTCGATTTGTTGATGAAGCACTGTTTGTAGTTTGGATTTGCCAGGAAGTGTTTTTGTGTTGTTGCTTTTTTATTTGTTTGTTTGATCACACAGTAACATATTACCTTCAAACATTGCGTCACATCAGATTTTGCACCCTTTTTCGTGTGTGTGTGTGTGTGTGTGTGTGTGTGTGTGTGTGTGTGTGTGTGTGTGTGTGTGTGTGTGTGTGTGTGTGTGTGTTGTTTTGTTTGTGTTTCTCCAGAGATGTTTAACATCTTTAGCAGAAGGGCCTAGGTGTATCCGTCAAAGACAATTGTTGCTTTCCATACCTTCTTATTGCAAAGTCTACATATATCTGCACCAGCGGGTCGTCGATCAAACATTTTCGCCACGCCGGACGATGCAAGAGATAACCACAGTCAATGGCAAAGTGGACATGATGTGGCAATTGCATATCGAGATGTTTGGACAGTTAGTCTATGCTTTCAGAAACAGTCCTTTGTTTTTCATTTACAGGACAATGTATGTATTTTATGAAGTGCATGGTCCCTTTTCCTCTGAATTCATCAATTTCCTTTCCACCAGCTTCGTTAAAGCAACTATGGTCACCTGCTCATTGTCCGTACTCTCGAGGTATTGAATTACATGATAAAACGCAGCCAAACATCTTTGATTTACGGGTCTTTCGCTGCATTTGTCTCTTTGATGGGGAACAATTTGCGTATCTGGGAGTCTGCATGGAAATTAGAGTAGCACACATTGTAATAGACAGCATTATGTCTTTCATACATTCTAGTTTTGCCTTTACATCTCTAGACCATGTGACATTTTGCTTAGAGCAGTACGTGTTCAAGAACCGACCTTGAAACTGCTGCTTTGTGCTTACCAACACCAATCTTCCATACTATCTCTTCTCGGTAACCTTCTTCAGAATCTCCTGATAACCACAAAACAAACATCTTTGCGATCGTCTTTTTTTTTGACAGCGACACGATGGCAATTTTCATTAATTTAACAGCAATGACACTCTTGTTGGTGTAGACACGTCGACGGTGAGCATGGACATGATCTCCCGTTTTGGCTTGTATGTCTTCCCCTCGCTGGACACTAGCATAGTTAATTCGTACACTCCCCCCCCCCCCCCCCCCCCCCCGCAACCACCCTCTCCCCAAGAATGATTTTGTTTTTCTCGTCATTGAAGTCCCTTTTGCAGATTTTGCACGTCTCTTCAGCATCCTAGAAAGCAACAAGAACCTTTATTGATTTATCTGTTGTTTGTTTAGTGAAAAAGACATACATTTTCACTCTCACACACAAACGCGCGTAATTATGCACATCATATAATACAAAATAAACGTTTGTTATCTGAGGGTGTTTCCCCCCCCCCCTCCCCCCTTCTATTTATTGATTATGTTTGTTATTGCCTAAGATTTTGTCTGTTTTAAATTAATGACATGGAAATGTTTATAGTCACGCTTATTGGTGACTTGGTTGTGTTTGCCATTGATGGTTTTGTGTGTTGAATTGTGAACTAGCTTTTTACTAGTGATTTGTGTTTTGACCTGGTATTGAATAATGTTGAATGTGCGATGATCGTATGATCTCTGACGGGACTTAAAAATACTCAAAGGAGTTTGTGATTTTATTTACATACATACGTTATAGCAGAAGTGGGCTACCATACATTGGTAAGCGTTAAGAATAACACTAGGGCATCACGAACGGTATTCCATTGTGTTCCTGCTTTGGCATCAGCGCAATACGTATTAATAAATCAGAAGTATTTCTGGACTCACAGTCATGCAAACCATCGGCTTTACTGACTAGTGTTATATTTTTTAATTTGTCTTTCTGTCAGTAACCTCGATGTTCGTTTTGCACAAGGGAGGTCAGCTGACCTTTGCCCACAGATGACACAGCTACCTTGAATTCACTCCTGATTTTCACACAGGTACAATGTTCTACCGCCGGCATGGGTACGGCCAGTCAATCTCACACTGAACAACAGGATCATTTTGACAGCTTGAGGCTGAACCGCCGTTGTCACTAATGAACTCTCCTCCACCACTCTTCTTTCGTAGCGGCCGAAACATTTTGGATCACCACACTTGTCTCCCTTGATGAGCGATTGGCAACGATGAACTATAAAAACACAAATAAGATCAAGAGATCTTTTTGAACCGTGCTTCGGCATTGGTCACAACTTGTCCCTAATATGTCAAATGACATCTGAGGACACTAAGCAACACTTCAACAACAAGAGATCTTAGAGGAGGGAGGTGGAGCTGGACCCTCACTTTTGCCCAGAAGAGATCATGAGTAGGGAGGTGGAGCTGGGCTGAGCAAGTTGGACGTCTTTTGCTTCGAGTTGTCCAAGTTGTTCGTCAGCAGCGGTGCAACGGACATTGTCTTAGTGACTCTGTCCAGCACAGCAGTTGAAAGAGCAATTGCACAGTGCACAAGTCGCTGGGCAATGGCGAGGGGACACCGCCTTAACACTTCCATTGTTCTGGCGGCAGTCTACGGTCTCTCCGGTCTTTTTCGGGCGGTTTCCGCGGTCGAGCCAATCACTCTCTCGTCCCCCTCCCACTCTGTCCCCGTCCCTAATAGGCCATCTCGCCTCCGTGGACGTTAAGCAACATGAAAGCAAGAAGGATATGTTGCATTTGGTCAGTTAAGCCGCTTATCTGCATCAATAAGAGCCCAGTAACAATTGTGATGTATCGACCAGTGTTGCGAAAGTGCCGAAGTCGCAAAACACTAGCGAAAACCAAGCGGTGAAGCCGCACCGCCCGATAACGTTTTTGTTTAGATCTAGCCTGCCTAAATGCTGGAATAAAACCGTAGCCTAAGAAATCTTGAACAATGTTTAAACAAAAATAATAATAATAATAATCAGCCGCACAGAAAGCAGCTGAAACGCTGATGTTCAAACGAACAACAGCTTGCATTTTATAGTGTGTCTGCAGACATTTGAAGGCGCATTTCAACAAACCAATCTCACGAGCAGACGAACTTTTGAATTATGCCGCGAAGCTCTGCTGATCAAGTGACCTAGTTATTGGCGCTGAGTGTTGACCGGTCTTTCTGTATGCGTTAATTACTGCTGATGTTGACAGCTGTTGTAGTTGTTTTTAGCTATAGTTGCGATTACATCACAAATTTACCTCGAAATAGTCCTCCGATGAAGACTGGCGTAAAACCTCCCTGCGTCAGGGTCCGCTGTCATTACGTAAACAAACAGCGCATCCGGTATGGCTCGCCAGTTTGGTCATATATTCTGTGCTTGAAATGTAACCGAGTGCATTGTGTGTGACCAGGGCCATGACCCTTTAACTTTCTTTCCTGTCGTCCTTTCTCATTTTTGATTGAGTGGGAGCTTTATGGCCCCAATTATCTAAAGTGTTAAAACTTGTGCGCCTCGCCAGCAGCGTCCCGCAGAGCTCTGGAGCTGTATGAAAGTCGAGGTGGACGTCCTGGGTTCCCCGTCCCTAATAAGCCTACTGAAACAGTCGTAAAGCAACACTCAACCAACAGCAGCGTCCCTTTTCCCCCAGTGTCCCTGCAGAGGCAGGTTGTTTGTTTGCTGTTGCGGCCTGTGTTCATCTCAGGGGGGGAGCCTGTAAGTAGTTATTTTTCCATGGCTTATTGTTCTGATCTTTCTTATTGATGTAAATGAAGTATGTTTATAATATGTTACCATGTTCACAACATGCCTTGATTTTGGTTCTTGAACACATGGATGATTTCGGCGTCAGATTGCGGCCGGGTTGCAGCAATGGCGTTAGTGTACATTGTATGTGTGTTCAAATTTCACGCCTTTTTGCTGCGAAGTGACCAGCGCTTCCATCATATATACAGCTAATCCTGGTTATCTGATATGTAGCAAGTGTGTTATGTTGCCATTGTTGGATGTTCAGTTACAGTGATGCTTTGCTGATGTAAAGTTATCCCTCTCTGAAGTGTGGTTCCTTTGTGCGGCCGTGCAGATCTCTGTGCGGCATAACTTATTTGTTTAGTTTTCTACCGATCTATTTTTCTACATGAAATCGGTGGTATATATTATGGCTAACACTTTGAAGATGTTGACTTCATAGTTGTCGAATGTTCATTGTAATAGTTGAATATATGTTTTAGTGCACAGGAGTGATTGTATAAACTGTGAAACATGTCATTTCTGTTTTGATCCGGCTTTTGTTTGGCCGAATCTTGGGTGAGCAGACTTTCAACTCTGCTTAGCTTGTAAACCCTTTCCGGGTCTTTGTGCGTGTACCCGAACTGGCCGGTGATGCGCGTCAATAGTGGCAGCTAGCTAGGTCTTTGTCTCTGTTCACTAATCGAGCAGACAGATGCGGCCAGATCAGCAGCTTCTATTCTTGATGCGCTACCCGCGTCAGTAAGACCGTTGACGTTGTTCACGGATATGCTCTGCTAGTGTAAGTAAACATGGTGCTTAACGTCCACAGAAACCGTACGGCTTATTAGCGACGGGGAGAAGGGGGTATGGAGGTGGGGAGAGATGGAGATTATATACCTATCGCTACACTCACCACCAGAATGACTTCTGCATTAAGATGGGCAGCGATGAGAGCCATTTTAATGTTTCAGTAGGAAATGATGGGCAAAGTCACAAGACTGTCCACAAACCACAACCTTTTTGTAGAGAAAGGAGAGCCGAAGCGGTATTGAACCGAGGACCTTCCGCTTACCAGCCTAACGCCTTACCGCTAGGCCAAACCGGCTCACAAGCTCTGCTCGTGCTTTCTTGTTGCTTTACGTGCACGGAGGCGAGATGGCCTATTAGGGACGGGGGCAGAGTGGGAAGGGGACGACAAAGTGAAGGCTCGACCGCGGAAACCGTCCGAAAAAGACCGGAGAGACCGTGGACCGCCGCCAGAACAATGGAAGTGTTAAGGCGGTGTCCCTTCGCCATTGCCCAGCGACTTGTGCAATGCGCAATGTCTGTTTCAACTGCTGTGCTGTACAGAGTCACTAAGACAATGTCCGTTGCACCGCTGTTGACGAACAACTTGGACAACTCGAAGCAAAAGATGTCCAACTTGCTCAGTCCAGCTCCGCCTCCCTACTCATGATCTCTTCTGGGCTAACTTGAGGTCCAGCTCCACCCCCCTTCTCTAAGATCACTTGATCTTTTGATCTCGCCTGGAACCCTGCTGCTAGTGATGATGATGAGTTGATGCTTGATGATGAGATGATGCTTAATGTCCTCAGATGTCATTTGACATATTAGGGAGAAGTTGTGACCAATGCCGAAGCACGGTTCAATAAAAGCCACATACGTAAGGTGTATGCGTGTTTAGCTGTAACCTGCCACCTGCACTTTTGGCAGAATGACCGGGATTTTTTACGTGCTACTGTGGTAACACGGGGGTGGAACGGATACCGAAATACGAGTCAGCATAGAAAGTCGACCCTGGAGAAGAAAAGAAAATTCTCCCGCCGTTCCAGCAGGGATTCGAACCCGCGACCTTTCAATCACGAGTCCGGCGCTCTAACCACTGAGCTATCCACGCCCCTTGCTGCTAGTGACATGCTGTAGCCCTTTTGTACACGCGTTGAGTAATGAGGGTGGAGCCGGTCAGTTTATGACTGACTTCCTGCCGCTCACGGCATGGTCCCAAGTGCCACCCGCCTCACTGTCCGTTTCGCTGTGTGCTTAAGTGGAACTGCTGTAACGATTATCTCACTCCTCCTGTTTGGTTAAGACTGAGCTTGGTAATCCGTATTTTTCGCTGTTACTTTATTGTATACTATTATATACTGGGAGTTCATCAGTCTCTTGTATACTCACCGCGACACTGTGAGATACGGGTTTTAAGTGCAAGTCATGCACACAATTTATGTGCTTGATTATTAATCATTTTGTCACAGTTACCATCATGTATTATAGTAACCTACGGGTAAAATACATCGTTACTGTATTTATTAGATAATTGCTGTTGTTTAGTCTTTACGCTCTTTCTTTTACCAGGCTCCAATTATCTGGAACCAGCTCCCAGTTTCTGTCCGACTTTCTACCTCTGTCATCTTTTTTAAATCTTCCTTGAAAACCTTTCTCTTTTCAAAAACTTTTCTTCAGTCTTATTGCCCTGATATGCGACTGGTGTGTGTGTGTGTGTGTGTGTGTGTGTGTGTGTGTGTGTGTGTGTGTGTGTGTGTGTGTGTGTGTGTGTGTGTGTTTGCGTGTGCACGCGTGCGTGAGTTTGCGAGTCTGTGTGCGTGCGTGCATTCATATTGTACGCATTGAATTTTGACAAATATGTCTTTGTAGAGAACATGTAAGCGCTTAGGGCCTATGCGGGTTAGGCGCTCTAAGTATTCAACATTATTATTATTTACGTTTGCTTTCATGTTCTAAATGTTTTGTTTGCTTGTGTCTTTTCCAACACAGACACTGTTTCCTGGTTCGTTGTAAATAAAAGTTAAGTTATAGCAACCTCTGACTTGTGACTCTTCATTCATGCTTCCAACCTGCTTCCCTCCCTCACCTACAAAATATATATATAATCAAATTCGATTTTCGGCGACGTCATGTTCACGATGGTGACGACATCTACCTACTGGTGATGAAGGTGACGTCAGACTGGCTCACGTTGTTGCGCAAGCCGAGCAGACGCAGGAAGTGCGCGCGGAAGGGGCGGTAGGTGGCGAGAAAGACGAAGAAGTTCATGCAGCTGTTGGAGACGGCGATCCACAAGACAGTGGCATCAACCTGGTTACAACAGTTGGAAAGGATCACCATACTCGTGGTAACATCATGTTGACGGAGCGATGGTGACGTCATCTAGCTATTGGACATGACGCTTGCGTCAGCCTGGCTGATGCGGTTGCCCAAACCGATCAGACGCTGGAAGTGCAAGCGGAAGGAGCGGTAGGTGGCGAGAAAGACGAAGAAGTTCATGTAGCTGTTGGAGATGGCGATCCGCAGCAGGGTGAACTCGGTGAGCGGTGTGGGTAAGGCGCCGAAGAGCACGGCGGAGAAGAGAGCGCTGTAGTAGGGGCCCCAGCAGACCGTGAACAGACCCAGAGCCATGGCGATCGACCTGCAGCAGGGCACAAACACCCACCCCCTAACTTCATCACCTCGCTTCAGCAAGGATGTACTCAAATACAAAGGAAGGATGCAACACGAAGTGAACGGCGCGCGCTGTACATAAAAAATAGATCACACAATTGGCCAATCAAGGACCTAGTTTAACTGTTAGAAATCACCTGACTAGCCAGTCAAAGAGCTAGTTTCACTGTTATAGATCACGCGACAGGCCACTCAAAGAGCTAGTTTCACTGTCATAGATCACGTGACTGGCTAATCAAAGAGCTAGTCTCACTGTTTTGAATCACGCGACTGGCCCTCAAAGAGCTAATTTGACTGTTGTGAATCAATGAGTGTTACGAATCAGGTTACGAAGGCTTTGAACGATTTTGATTTAATTGGCCAAAGAGCTAGTTTGAGTGTTATGAACCAGGCAATTGGCCAGTCAGAGCCAGTTTGACTGTTGTGTAACCGAAAGTATTGTGTGTGTTCCGGGCCACGACCCTTTACTCTTTTGTTTCTTGTCCTTTCTCCTTTTTGATTAGGTGGAAGTTTTGTGGCCCCAACTATCTAAAATATTAAAACTTGTGCGCTGGGCCCGCCGCGTCCTCTTTCCCCCAGTGTCCCTGCAGTAGCAGGTCGAGAGTTAGTAATGGTTCGAGCTGCTGCCTATCCATCTGATTCAGGGGAGAGCCTACACTGTTTCCTGGTTCGTGCAAATAAAAGTTATGTTATAGCAACCTCTGACTTGTGACTCTTCATTCATGCTTCCAACCTGCTTCCCTCACGCCCCACCCCGCTCCCCTACAAAGCTGGCGCTGCGATCAGGATTGGAAGTAGAAGAGTCACACACCGACCAGGAGACAGAGTAGAGGAGCTGTCGGGAGGCACTGGGACAGTGTAGAGGAGCTGTCGGGAGGCACTGGGACAGTGTAGAGGAGCTGTCGGGAGGCACTGGGACAGTGTAGAAGAGCTGTCGGGAAGCACCGGGACAGTGTAGCGGAGCTGTCCGGCACTGAGGCAGTTCGAGGGGGACCTGACCACCAGTCTTCACCTACACTGACGGCTGATTTACAACTGGCTACAGCAACAGGATCCAATCCTTGGACCGGCGCTCGCAGCCTGGCCAGCCAAGCCCTCCGACACCATGGAACGCTCCACGCGGGCGTTGGTGCAGCAGTACCCTCGACGGTTCCTCCTGAAGAATGGGATCCTCCGTCGTGGGCAGGCTGACCAATGTCGCGGTACCATTGAACAGCTGATTCTGCCCAGCTCACTTCGGCCTGGTGTCCAAAGAGAGGTCAGAGACTACATCAGCAGCTGCGAGAGGTGCACTGTGGTGCCATGCTTTAGGAAAATGGAAGGGGATATGATGCTTGGTATGGTCGTTCGGTAATGCCTTGTGTTTGTAGGTTAATGGGTTGCCTTAAGGGTCCTTAACTTGTGCAAACTTATTGGCATCGGTTTAGAGTTAGCATGTAATTTAACTGTCTTGCTGTTTCTAGTGTATACCTTGCATGGCAGTAGCCATTATGATTTAGCTTGTTTCCTTTTGCATGGACCTGTAGTGTGTTAATTGTTGATGCCGTTTTGTTGAGTTGAGGTAAATGTACGTAGGTTGCACAATTGCTTTTGATTATGTGGATTGGATGTGGCATCTGTTGAGTATGGATTGTTCTGGTAGTCATGCTCAAGAGACGTTGAAGTATCCATTATACGTTGATTAACCTCGGGAAGATTGCTTGGTACAAGCAACAAGGCGAATCAGGATTGATTGTATCAATGTTGCATTTTGTATATGTGGATTTGTATGCAAATGGTTATATATACCCGCCTTATACAGTCGATTAGGGTTCTCAGTGAGTGTGACAACATCTCTGTTAGTTGATTGTTACTCCATATCTGCCACAACTTCCATTTTTCATTTTCCTGAGCGCTGTGATGACCCTAGTGTATATTTATTTCATCATGATCGAACTTTGATGTCTTGACCGCTAATCTGGTATTACTTAATAGCATTATATCTGTTCATTTGAGTAGTAACAGGACACGGTCTACATCAGGGTCACTGAGCGTTGTGTTGTCTATGAGTGAGAGTTATGTTTATTACGAGTATACGTGTTAACCTTTATATAAGGCCTTGTATTTTCGTGTGTGCATTTCTCAAGCGAGACGTTTTATCGTACCGCAGGGCCTTCACATAAGGCTTGGTATTGAAATCATGGTCTGAGATGGCAGACATCACTTGTGTGCCGTTCATGTGGTAAATGACATGCAAATTGTAGTATTTGTTGCAATGTGTACTGTGTTGATGTGTTTGTTTGTTTGTTGTTGTTTTTTGTTTTTGTTTTTTAGAACATGTTGTTTTGAGGTCTTGTACAGCCAATTGTGGAACGCCCTCCATTTTTATGTCCCAGATGGCAGTAGGATTTTGAAATGCAATATGAACAGAAGTTTCTTTTGGCACGTGAGCGAGAGTTCACATCGCTAGGCGGTTGGGTTTTTCCTCGCGGCCAATCTTCCTTGATTTTTTTCGTTTTTGGTGGTAAATATCAATATCTGTGCATTGATTTGGATACTATTCGATCGGAGACATTCCCAGGACTAGAAAGGTATATTTTTTTAAGTGTGTAGGATTCGAGAGAGTTGGATTTTTGCCGTGCGGATTCATGATGGCAGCCAACAACACAGACCATGGAAGAGGTACGCCTCCTGTGTTTATACCGTGTCGAAACTTACCCGACAACACCGAGAACGGAATTCAGTACACAGTCCGTGAACTACGTGCTGCAGCTGAAAAGACCAGTGGCTACAACCCGGTCATCGGCGCACAGAAAATTGGAGGGCTGTGGCGCATATACCCAAAGAGCGCTGACAATCGTGCCATGCTTTTGTTGAAAGGAATAGAGTACGAAATCTCACCGTGAACCCGTTTGACAAAAATCCATACATCGTGAAAACACCAGACGGGGAGAAAGAGGAACAAACAACAAAACTCATCATCGCTAACCTCCCGATCAGCTACAGCAATGAGGAAATCGAGAGGAAACTGGTACAGCTCGGATGTAAACCGCAGTCGAAGCTGATGATGGAAAGAGGGACGAGAGAGGAGGTCTGAAGAGATGGCTGACAGGTAGGCGGTTGGTCTACAAAAGGATACCCGGCCGCGCTCCCCCCGGAAAAGATCAGTATTGGAAGTGCAACAGCAACGCTGTATCATCGAGAGCAGAAGAACAAACCCGAAAACTCCACCTGCTCCAGATGTTTCACCAAAGGGCACCTAGCATCGTTCTGCACCAGCGACATCGTCTGCACGACCTGCAAACAGCCTGGCCACAAGAGCGGTCATCCCTCCTGCCCCCTACCCACCGACAGCAACAGCAGCAGCACCGTGGTGGACAGGCCACAAACGCCAGGAATACCGGCGCCAGCACCGGACTCAGGTGATGTCGAGCCTGACCAGGCGAAAACCACAGCAGCCACCACGACGACCACCACGACCACCGCGACGCTGCCCCCTCCAGCCACTCCACTAAAGCCTGGCAGCCGACGTGGACGAGAGTCAACACAGTCGACTCTCAACTTCCAGAGCAGATCTCAGTCAGTGCCTCGTGAGAAACGCCCACGCAGCAACCCGACTCAGCCAAGGCAGCGAGAACGGGGGACCTCCCAGCGCAGCCCCGTGACCCCAACAACCAGGAGGCGCTAGCTCAGGACGGGAGAGGCCCAGCCGTAACGTGAGGGGTCGTCTCCCTTGGTGCTAGATACAGACGGTAACGTTTCCTGGCTCGTATTATGGACTATGATTCTGTCTCCAACGATTTCAACTCAGATGCCACGATCTAGTCTATGATGAACAGCCTTAAACTAGCTAGCGTTAATATCCATGGTTTACGAAACTCCACAAAACGTAAGACATTTTTTCGATACCTAAAAAAAGGGGCGTTTGACATAATCTGCATACAGGAATCATATATTACTGATGCTGATAAAGAGATGTGGGAAAGAGAATGGGGTGGGTCATTGTTTTATACAAGTGTAACTGGACACAGCATGGGACAAATCATTTTGGTTCGGAAAAACTTTCCGTTTGATGTACAATGTGTTTTCAAAAATGATAGAATCTTAACGGTTCGAGTCGTGCTCAGTAATAATGAAATGTATGTTACCAATGTATACGCCCCAACTACATCCAGCAATAAGGGAACTTTCCTTCATAATTTATATGAGCATATATATATACTTTGAACAGTGTCTATCAGATTGTGTGGGGACTTTAACTGTGTGCTTGGTAACGAGCTGGACATTATCAGTGGTGATCAACAGAACACAAGAGATGTTAACAAGTTTAATGAATTTGTGTTGAAATCTGAGCTAAATGATGTTTGGAGATTGTTCAAACACCGACACACAGGGGCATGCGCAAACACACACACGCACCCACCAACACACACACACACACACACACACACACACACACACACACACACACACACACACACACACACACACACACACGCACGCACACGCACGCACACACACACACACACACACACACACACACACACACACACGCATACACGCACGCGCACACAAGCACACACACACACACACACACACACACACACACACACACACACACACACACACACACACACACACACATAATGATATAAGGAATGATTGTACTGTATTCGTAGATGTATGTTATAAACATGTAATGGATAATTCAGTCAGTATACGTATACTTTTTATTTTTATTTTTTATAGACAGAATGAAGTATGAATGAATGTGAACATGTTATTGCATTGGATGTATGTTGTACGATTAAACGCCCCACAACGATGTGCTTGGCAAAAAAAGAAAGAAAAAAGATAAGTATGTTGGTGTTTTACGCCCAGTCAACCGCCGTAAGTGATTAGGAAAATGTACGTGCGCATAGAAACCACTCTCTAATAAAACGGAGGAAAGGACAAAAAAGAAGAAAGAAAAAAAGAAGAAGTTTCTTTTGGAGTTTTTATCATTTACACAAGGAATCCTGTTTTTTATCCTTTTGTTCTGTTTCAAGCAATGTGTTCTGGGTCTGTCTGGTTTACTTGGCTTAAATGCAGTAATCATTTTGCCCTTTTACTGCAATGCAATCATTGTTTCGTCTTTGGAGATGTTTTGAGTAGTTAGCCAGGCCTTTATTAGTATGTTTTGTGCGTGGATGTATTGGGTATCACTTTGATGGTTTGTTAAGTCAACTTTTAATTGACCTACACCTCTTTAGTTTCGTGTTTTGCTACGTGATTAAGCAGCGAGGACGCTAGTTATGATTGAGATGGGGGGGAGGGGGGGTGTAACTAAGTGTATTGTGTGTGTTCCGGGCCTTGACCCTTTAATCTTTTCTTTCCTGTCCTTTCTCCTTTTTGATTGGGTGGGAGTTTTATGGCCCCAGTTATCTAAAGTGTTAAAACTTGTGCGCTGGCTCCGCCGCGTCCTCTTTCCCCCAGTAGCAGGTCGAGAGTTAATAACAGTTCGAGCTGCTGCCTATGCATCTGATTATGGGGAGAGCCTACACTGTTTCCTGGTTGGTGCAAATAAAAGTTATGTTATAGCAACCTCTGACTTGTGACTCTTCATTCATGCTTCTAACCTGCTTCCCATACTCCCCACACCGCTCCCCTACAGTTGTAAATCATGCCAGTGGCCAACCAAAGAGCTATAATCTGATTGTTGTGAATCATGCAAATGGCCAATCAAGGAGCTGGTTTGACAATGGTGAATTATAGGAGAAGCGAATCAAGTTAAACACGATAAAAACATTAACTGCATAATTACATGTGGTGTAAAATATGACAAGAAGTTTGTGCTGATAATTCCTTCGAGAGAAACAGACTCGTAAATGAAGGAATCCTTGTGACCAAATCAGAACCACAGGAAAGTTGGGATATCACAGGCTGTAAGCAGCCACTGCTCTGTTGGGTCAGCCTCCAAAATGTGGATATAATGTCATTTGAATTCACAAAACTGCCCCTTGACAGCTGCATCATGACAACCTTTTTTCTCTCTTCTTTTTTTTTTTTTTTTTTTTTTTTTTCTCTCTCTCTTCTTCTTCTTCTTCTTCTTTCAGTCAGGCTAGTCAGATAGGAAGTAAAAACTGACCTGGCCACCCTGACCTTGGCCACAAACCGAAGTTTGTCTCCCAAGCCTTCCTGGAACTGCTGATCCATCGTGATCTGTTTGGCGTGATGCTGGTGGGCGATGTAAAAAATGCGACCGTTGATGGCATAGGTGGCGAGGAAGACGGTGACGCTGAAGAGCATGAGGAAGGTGAGGTAGCGCATATCCATGGCTCCCAGGTTGCACATGCTCTGCCAGCACTTGTACACGTAGACACCGAGACCTGTGGCAGGGATGGCGCCATACAACACCGTGGGGATGGACCAGATCAGCACGAGACTGATCACGTTCACCTGCATGGATCAGTCCCCATACTCATGATACTGTACAACAGCAACCAACACAAACCGTTTCTGAAGAAGCCACAACGATGGACACAAAAGGGAAGATCGCATCAATTACAAGAAGAGTAAACACACAGACAGCTCGCAGTAAAAGTAAACAAATATGTATTTTAGGTAACCAAAGACCTTCCTAAATGAACTTGTAAATCTCGGCACAGGCTATAATCATGCAGTTTTTAAGATCTCATGTAAACGATATTCAAGCGGTTATAACAGCTACGGCGTTCTAACCTAGATTTGAACACCTTGACCTTATTTTGAAGGTCACGGGGGAACCGGATATCAAAATAAAACTGAATGCCCATTTTCTCGGTAGAGTCATTTCTGGCTTAGTTTTAAATTTATGCACGGTTGAAATCTGTATTAAATAAACAAAATTTACTTCTCGTCTCATGGGCACAAGGTATATTAATGACGAGTTTCTAGACTCCGCAAAAGCTTTAATGTTGGCTCTTTCTCGAAAACGATTTAAACATTTTGGACTGGTCCACTTACTTACTTGCCTGGTGGTAACCTCTGTTGCTGTTATAATTATTTTCTTTACACATATAACATTTTCAAAATTTCAAAGATGGAACACAATTATACTCTTTACATACAGCTCTTATCCACGCAAACTCGCTGAGTGAGAAAGCACCCGGACTTACCAACGTACTAGGATTACCTTCCGTGTCAGTAGAGTGGGATAGTGGAACGGGTATTCAACAGATATGAACTTGTCGAGAGTGAGAGCGAAGAAGGAGAAGAGAGAGATGTTCTGCAGCACGTGGAACATCACTCCGCTGAACGTGCACGCCGCGTGGCTGGGATCTGCGTGTTCCGACTGGATGACGAAGGACAAGTGGAACGGCAGCACGAAGAGACCCGAAAGGAGGTCGGACATGGCGAGAGAAGCGAAGAAGTACGGGTTGATGCGTGTGGTCATAGCGTACCACGTGACCCACAGCATCAACACGTTGGTCACCACGGTGAGACATAAGGTACACGTGACGAGGATGCGGGCGGCAGTCCAGTAGGTGTCATTGTAGCACAGAGAGGGTGGGGAAAATAAAATGGGTGAGAGGTTTAAAGACATGTTGCTGCTGTGGTGTTGATGGTCGTCTTCATCTTCTTCCTTTTTCTTCTTCTTCTTCTTGTCTTTGTTGGTACTCGTACTACTGCTGTTGTTGGTGTGTTTTTTGTTTTTGTTTTCTCTCCTATTTGAAAAAGCATTTATCTCTTTTCTCCTTCATTTCTTTCTTCTTCTTCTCATCCTACTAATAGGTTTTATGTTTGCAGTGCTTTTCTACCATGCAAACAGAGGTACGTGAGTTACAGTCTTGAGCAGCAGTGATATTGTGTTCTCTTTTTCAATTCAAAAAGATAGCCTACACAAAAAACTTCCAACAGAGGGAATTTACCAGGACAGCGAGTTGTTTGTCGAATGACTGAGGACAGGCATTGTTTTGTTTTGTTTTTGTTTTGTTTTTTTGTTTGTTTGTTTTATAATGTAATTGTGCTTGTATGTTTTTGCATCATCGACGTTTTAAACTTCTGCTGTTTGGTAAGGCTTTTGTTTTAAATGACACAATTCTATTAGAGCCAAATAGAAACGAATCAAACATAGACAAACGCTACATTTACTTTCAGGTCCTTTTGCTTTTTACTTTGGAACTCGCCTTTCTGAGGTCTTCTGTCGTGTTTCAGTTGATCGCTGGAGACTGACTGAATGAATGAACAAAACCAGTTATCCTGACTTCCTTTCAAAGGGGTAACGTCTTTTGGCAATTTTCTGATTCTGTTTATTCTTAATAGGAAAACAAAGAAAACTATTAAACCACGCCATGGAAATGCACACCTAGTGCAGCCTTCAAAACCTACCTTTCCTTTGCTTGACAGTGTCTCCCTTAACCGAAGTAGTATTCTAGCTGATAGTTACTGAATAAGACAGAAGAAAAGGGCTCAGAAATGTAACAAGGACAGCTATCGATTACCCTCACAACCTTACGCCGGGGTACAGGGGGACACCGGGAGGCAGAACCGATCGCGCGCCATCAATATGCTGAAGCCAAAACCAAACTGTCCAGACTACTGGGATTCCCACAGTATAATCAAGAAGAAGAAGAATCCCACCAATGCAAAATGTTGCTAAATCGGTCCCAAGGCAATCAATAGGTACTCCGATTTGTTCTGCTGAGTCTTCTACTGAAGAAGAAAAAAACTGTTCCGTTGGTATTTGTACCAGAAGTCGGGCGTTGCCAAAGTAATTCATCAAGTTCAAGACCAAGGAGAACGTCGAGAAAACAGAATTTGATGTCAAAGTTTGCATAGAGGCGGAAGACGTCAACACACATGACGTCAACGGGGGGAGAGAAAAAAAGACAATAAATGGAACGAATCTGAAACAGAACGAGGCCCAGAGCGCTCGTGCACAATCAACACACAAGGGAGTGAATTAGCGCTCGAAATATGTCCCATAGATACAACAACAAAGACCTGAGTCGCCTGCTATTACTCTCACGTAGCATCCGCGTAAATACAAGGTATATTAACTCCATCAAAGGTACATCCTCAAAGAAAGGATGCTGTCCAGTCGTATAGATACCCTCCATTTCAGGCACACTCGGCGGTGGACTCGAAACTGGCTCAATATAATATAAAGAGACAAATGCAGACATTTACATATTAACTTAAGAATGAATCGTCACAATCTGAAACTGTACGAGGCCCAGAGTGCCACTGCAGAAACAACAAACTAGGGAGTTTATATAAATATGGGTGGATGATAATTATAATTAAGCTTTGGAAGATTCCGCTTTTCAACATCGAGAGACTGCATTGCTAAAATACAATAACTAACTTCAGATAGATAGATAGATAGACCGATAGATAGATATAGACAGAAACACAGGGCTGTCTGCGACTCCTGGGCACCGCACCGTGCAGGAAGGAGTGAGTATGGTGTCACGTAGAGAAAGTATGTAGGAATCAGTATGTAACACGCCACACATTGGTCAGCTAGACTATTCAATGTTAATATGGCGTAATACGCCACAAAATAGTCAGCTAGATTATTCAATGTTAGTATGGGGTAACACGCCACAAAATGGTCAGCTAGACTATTCAATGTTAGTAGGGGTAACACGCCACAAAATGGTCAGCTAGACTATTCAATGTTAGTATGGGGTAACACGCCACAAAATGGTCAGCTAGACTATTCAATTTTAGTATGGGGTAACACGCCACAAAATGGTCAGCTAGACTATTCAATGTTAGTATGGGGTAACACGCCACAAAATGGTCAGCTAGACTATTCAATGTTAGTATGGGGTAACACGCCACAAAATGGTCAGCTAGACTATTCAATGTTAGTATGGGCTAACACGCCATACAATGGTCAGCTAGACTATTCAGTGTTAGCACGTGGAGACCTTACAACACGACACAGGCAATCACAGAGCCTGACAAAGAGTGAACTCACCGACCGTCTCAAACCCACACAAAAAACACGGCACGCTGTCACTGGTGCATGACTTTCACCTTCATGGCCTAGCTACTGTCCGGCATCATACCGACAGTACACTGACGACTCGTCGGCCTTTCTGTCGGCTACAGAAAGCAAACTAGGGTAATATGCAAGGAGGCGGCCGAAAATTCCAGGAATATTTTAAAATCCATCTAAGAACAGTTATATCAAGCGAATAAAGTCAAATCTTGTAACAAAAAGTGAGTTTGATCACATTTGTGTCTTTCACTAGTTTTAGTACGCGTATGCGCCATTGACGTTTGGTCTAGATCTAGTTTCCGAGTAACGACGTGCACGCTTCCTTGGTGCTGATGTCGGCAAAACAATCGATCGTGTACTGAAGACTCACCGTTTACAGACTGTGATCAAACTAATTTTGGGGGGCAAAGTTTGGCTTCATTCGCTAGACAGGAACGTGTTTGATCGACTTCAATGATATTTGTGACCCAAAATGGCGTTCAGAATGTCCCAGGAATTTCCGACCGCCTCCTAGGATATCAGCCAAACTAGCACTGGACAACGCCGTTCTAAGGGAGACAATAAGGTCTCGTGCATCACTCACATACAGTCCCTTCCGCGAACTCTCCATCTTCCCGCGAAGCTCCTCGAAATTGTAGCAGAACCGATACACAGCTGCACAGATAGCCAACACCTTATCCTGCAAAACGTACCTTCTTCTTCTTCTTTTTTTTTCTTCTTCTTCTTCCAATAATATTCAGGATCAATATCTGATCATACTGATATTTCTGGTGTGCGAGAAAAGGGGGTGTGGCTGGGGAAAAATATTTAATACTCTGGATGTAAAACAACACTCCAGCATTACACAGGTTACTGAACTAACTTTCAGCTAAGTTAATCCCCGGCAAGTCCGAATTCAGCCTGGTGATCCAGTATTTCAACCAAAAATGCCCTCAGGTAAAAAATTAAAAAAAATAAAAATAAAAAATCCTTTCTGACTAATTTGAAAATACACTATACACCTCCCCTAATAAAATATCAAAAGGTAAAAAACAAAATAATCCTTTCTGACTAATTTGAATATACACTATACACCTCCCCTAACAAAATATCAAAAGTATAGAAAAATATATTGGGGGAAAAAAATACTTTTTACGTCATGCAACGTCACTGGTACGCGTTAAAAATGGGGAAAACGCATCAGCCCTTAACTGGAAGGATTTGTGTAAGCTACACAGAAAAACAGTTCACCAAAGGAGTCTAATGCGTTATTCTCTTGTAAAACTGGATACATTGTGGACAACTACTTTCTGATATGTGTGTTAAACGGTGAAAAAGCCTTTATACCATATAATGAAAGAGCAATCGACGTTTCTCACACAAGAGATTAAAGTAAAAGTCCAAGGTTTTTAAGTATGCAAAATGACCATCGTAATGACTGACAAATGACTCACTAGTTTCAGATGTAATGATTTTTTTTTTTAAATAAAATGTTTGGGTTTTTAATCGATTTTATTTTCTGTAGGCTGACCGAGACTACAGTCTCGGGTTCTCCATCAGTCACGTGACTTCCCGGAAGTGACGTCAGTCTGGGGAGTCAGTGCGGTTGCCATCTTAGATTCTTCAGTAAACTGTGTATGCGTGTGGTCGACCAAAAAAGTCAACTATGCCGGCCTACTGTGTTGCCGCGAACTGTAACATTTCGCAGACGACCCCAGGTATAACAATGCACGAGCTCCCGCGCAATCGACCTGCAGTGAGGCGAAAGTGGATTAAATTTATACAATTCAAACGATCTGACTTTCTTGCTGCGCCGCATCACGCCCATTTGTGTAGCGAGCACTTGGTGAGTGCGATTTCGCAAACCCCATGGAATACTGATACTCTTTAAAGATCCTGCCTGGGAGGCTCAAACTGATACGGCTGTATCCTTGTGGGTCTCTCGGGAAAGGTATCCGTTTCGTCTTCGCAGCTCGAGTTGGCCATTTTGCAGCGACTCCCCAGAGTGACGTAGTAGGCATATGGTCACGTGATTTGGGTGTCGTGGCGACGCTTTCGGTCCGACAGAAAATGCCTTTTTTGTGCACTTATAGCCCTCAGATCACAGTTTCACCTACATCATCGTTCTCAGCGAGCTTTAACGGAAATCGTGTCAAAAATCACCCCTAACCTTGGACTTGTCCTTTAAAGCCTACGACCGAAACAAATAAAAAGGCGCTATGTCTGTTATTCTTACTCATACGTGTAGTATGTTTACACTGGGGGAGAAAAATGTTGAGCAAAACTAAAGATAACAGTAATCTACTGCTGATCTGATGTCACCATAAAGCATGCAGGGGTGCTAGTGATGGTCCCTAAATGTCACGGTCCCGCAGCTATGGCCTTCTTTCGGTATCCGTTCCACCCCCGTGTTACCGCAGTAGCACGTAAAAGATCCCGGTCATTCTGCCAAAAGTGCAGGTGGCAGGTTACAGTTAAACACGCATACACCTTATGTATGTGGCTTTGCATGAAGTGACATGGTGCATGGTTTTATGGTGTACACGGAACTTGCGCCGAGACGGCTGCAGTTTCATGTGGCACCAGCCATGCCAGCGCTGTAAGTACACCACTTCGGTGGATATTCAAAAACGCGCTATGAAAAGCTAGTCACTCATGTAGCACCACATGCGAGCGCAGTGAGTCTGCTCAAGAGAGCGGAGAATAGCGCTATATAAGCGATCATCAATCAATCAATCAACCAAGACAAACCCGCATCATCAGCAGCATGGAGTGTTTCAAATAAATTCTCCTTCAAGATGTTACTCGATTTGTTGATGAAGCACTGTTTGTAGTTTGGATTTGCCAGGAAGTGTTTTTGTGTTGTTGCTTTTTTATTTGTTTGTTTGATCACACAGTAACATATTACCTTCAAACATTGCGTCACATCAGATTTTGCACCCTTTTTCGTGTGTGTGTGTGTGTGTGTGTGTGTGTGTGTGTGTGTGTGTGTGTGTGTGTGTGTGTGTGTGTGTGTGTGTGTGTGTGTGTGTGTGTGTGTGTGTTGTTTTGTTTGTGTTTCTCCAGAGATGTTTAACATCTTTAGCAGAAGGGCCTAGGTGTATCCGTCAAAGACAATTGTTGCTTTCCATACCTTCTTATTGCAAAGTCTACATATATCTGCACCAGCGGGTCGTCGATCAAACATTTTCGCCACGCCGGACGATGCAAGAGATAACCACAGTCAATGGCAAAGTGGACATGATGTGGCAATTGCATATCGAGATGTTTGGACAGTTAGTCTATGCTTTCAGAAACAGTCCTTTGTTTTTCATTTACAGGACAATGTATGTATTTTATGAAGTGCATGGTCCCTTTTCCTCTGAATTCATCCCTCGCATGTTCAGTCCAGTTCAAGATAGTCGTGATACTCGTGTACCCGAGTGCATCTGCACATTGTGTTTGTGTTGTTGTATGTACTCTGTGTGTCGCTCTATCGGTGTTCTTTCGTGTGTGTACGTCATTCGATCTTTTACGTGTATGTGTTACGTGTTGTGATTTAGACGTCACTATAAGTCTGAGTGAGAGAAGGCGAGAGGGAATAACAACGACCTAGGGAAAAACAATAATATGACCTCTCGCATGTACCATACAAAAGAAAAGAAGAAATAAAATCAAGAACCTCTGGCTGTGGCTCGTTTGTTGTTCCTTACTTCCAACCTGCAACTTCCTCCGACAGTCTACACTCGTAAGAGAGCTGCTTTCATGTTGCTTAACGTCCACGGAGGCGAGATGGCCTATTAGGGACGGGGACAGAGTGGGAAGGGGACGAGAGAGTGAAAGGCTCGACCGCGGAAACCGCCCGAAAAAGACCGGAGAGACCGTGGACCGCCGCCAGAACAATGGAAGTGTTAAGGCGGTGTCCCCTCGCCATTGCCCAGCGACATGTGCACTGCGCAATTGCTCTTTCAACTGCTGTGCTGGACAGAGTCACAAAGACAATGTCCGTTGCACGGCTGTTGATGAACAACTTGGACAACTCGAAGCAAAAGACGTCCAACTTGCTCAGCCCAGCACCACCTCCCTACTCATGATCTCTTCTGGGCATAGTTGAGGGTCCAGCTCCACCTCCCTCCTCTAAGATCTTTAGATCTTTTGATCTCGCCTGGACCCCGAAAGAGAGTTGAGAACTGATCGCCCTGATATAACCGTTTTGGTTGACTGGGCGTAAACTGTCAAGTTACTCCAACTTCATTGCAGAGAATCCAGTCGACATTGTGGGTTTTTTGACAGAAATCCCGGCTTGGGTTCGAATACACGCAGCTAGACACACTTTCTGGACACTCTCCTTGTTGTAAAACTTGCTGAATAAAGAATCTGAATACTGGACGGCATGAAATGTGCAGACCTTGACCTTGTTGCTTTAAGTCCACAGAAGCGAGGTTGCTTATTAGGGACGGGGAGGGGGGGGGGGGGAGAGAGGGCGAGAGAGTGAAGGCTCGACCGCGGATACCGCCCGAAAAAGACCGGAGAGACCGTGGACCGCCGCCAGAACAAGGGAAGTGTTAAAGGGCCCCTGAACACTGATTTTGACCGATTTTAACTTTAGATCTCCTCTTTGGTATATTCCACCGACTAAATATTTTCACACAGTAAATACGGGTATATATCCCGTGCCTCAGTAATCATTTCATATTTTTCAAGTGTCTTAAATGCTTATGAATCGCAAAACAAGACCAATATGTCACGGCAGAATGGGCAAGGGAAATAACCGCTGCAGCCGCGTGATCGTACGTGTTTTGGCCGAGAGTTTACTTGGAGCCGTAAAGTCAAAGGCTAATCGTGACGTCACGATAAGACTCGACTGCCATTGGCATTGTTGCTTCTACAGTTTCAGTGCACAAAACTCCGGATAAATTTGCCTGAAAAGTTGGAAATGGCAAATGGAATATGGCCATTCCAGTACGAGCCAGTTGTGGATATCATTTTTGGCATCGACTGGGAGAGTTTCAAGTGACGAAGAAGTGTCATGAGAATAGTGGTGGTTATGCTTTGTGTTTATTGTATATTGTGATGTGTGCGATACTACGTGTTGTTGTGTACTTATTAAGTGTTAATCTTTTACATATGTACACTGTCTTTGTGGATTTATGTGTGGCACATTTTCCTGTGAAGTAATAAAATGGTTCTTGACTTAACTTGACATAAGAGCACAGAAGCAAAAATAACTGTGCCAACGACAAACAGATGGAAAGCCAAACTAACCATAACTAACTCCTCACTAACCCGGCCTCCATCTAGAAACACAATGCCTACAGATTGATAAAGCAAATCGCTAATCAGGACTACCGATGACACAGCTTCGGGATGTAAACAAATGCAGACGAAAAGAGAAATTCAAAATGGCTGCCCTAATCAGGCAAGCTAACAGCGGTTACGAAATGGCCAATAAGCCAGAGATAAAAACAAAAGACGTATGGTGGAAGAGAAGAGAGGGAAAACAAAACAACGACAACAACAAACAAACACTTTCTGAAAAGAAAGAGGAGGCAGGAAATGTCAGCGAGCAACGTGACAAAGGCTGGATACACGTAATCCGTGTACACGATACAACCCACTTAGCAGTGACAACAACATTGCGGGGCAGCAGACGCTCACGAGACACCCAATAAAAGGCAGGCTCCCTGATGAGGTTTAGCCTGTTGTGAAAGCTAGAGTAAACACAACGAAAAAGACCGAAACGCCACGCACCTAACAAGGCTCGAGAAAGATGGAATGACAAGGGGGAAATAAACAAAGGCCCAACTACTGGCAATGGCGTCGGAGCTTCATCCTTGGAGATTCGAACTGGAAATCTTTCCAAGTCGGTTACCCTGTGGACATGTATTTGAGCCCAAACTGAATGC
>CAUZXP010000519.1:72553-101093 GCA_963584105.1 Alviniconcha strummeri | reverse complement strand
GACGCGTGCCCTGAGGACATTAACACTTTGACTGCTATCACATCCCTTGCAAACGACCAGTAAAAGTGTGAAATTTGAAAACCTTAAGCCTCGTTGTTTTCTTTTTCACATTAGCGTCTGAAAGGATTTTCATCCGAAGGCACAGTATTCAAAGTAGATTTGTTACAGGACAGGGAAACATACTGTTTGCTGGCGTGTGCGCGCACTTTTCAGCCCGGAGATTTTACAGGCTGTGGCATTAAAGGGCTAAAATAATGCCACCGGATGACAAAGCCATGGCTTAGTTCAGCGTGCAATGGCTATGCAGTTTGAAGTATGTCAGCTTCCAGCCGCTGAGCTCTTTGCTCAGGATACATAGCTAGAGAAACGGCCAGGAAATGCCAAAGATATCCGCAGAAATGATCGTCCGCTGTGTCAGTGACGACCCATATTATTGTCAACTTTTTGGAATCGTTATCTAACATTATCTGATGGGAATAATTATGAAGCGTGTTACACTCTTTGCTTCTCAAAACTGCTTTTTGGTTTTGGCTCGAGTGTATGTCAGCTTTTTCCTTTCGCTCTCCTTCAACAAAGCGTGTGTGTGTGTGTGTGTGTGTGTGTGTGTGTGTGTGTGTGTGTGTGCGTGCGTGCGTGCGTGCGTGCGTGCGTGCGTGCGTGCGTGCGTGCGTGCGTGCGTGCGTGTGTGCGTGCGTGCTTGCGTGCGTGTGTGTGTGTGCGTGTGTGTGTGTGTGTGTGTGTGCGTGTGTGTGTGTGTGCGCGCGCGCGTGTGCGTGCGTGTGCATGCGTGCGTGTGTCCTATCTCTTCTTCCCACGTTGACTCTCGGACGCGCTGCTGAACAAAGAAAATTATGCTTGTGGATAACTGTCCCTGTATGCAATAACTGAAAACGGAGCGTGCATATTCATGAGCTCCTTTGGTACAGACAGACAATCTACCTCGTCACCGAACCCTATGTAAACCAACTAATCAATACACCACTGTGCATATAGACCACCCATCTCGCCATCGGGTCCAATGTAAACCAATTAATCAATAAATCAATGCACAGAAAGACCACCCACCTCGCAACTTAATCTTTTTGTAAACCCACTAATCAATAAATCAATGTACATACAGACCGACCACCTCGCCAATGAATCCTGTGTAAACCCAAACCATACTGAGCACCAATCTCGCCACTGAATCCAACTTAAATCAACTAATCAAGATGTCAATGTACAGGCAGACCGCAAACCTTCCCACTGAACCCTATATAAACTAGCTATTTAATAAATTCGTGTACAGATCATCCATCCACTTGTCCCCTGACTCCTATGTAAACAAGCTAATAAATAAATCAGTGTACAGATAAACCATCCATCTCGCCACTGAATCCTACGTAAACCCGCTAATAAATAAACCACTGTAGAGACAGACCACCCACCTTGCCGTTGAATCCTATGTAAACCCGTTAATAAATAAATACATAAATCACTGTAGAGACAGACCACCCGCCTTGCCGTTGAATCCTATGTAAACCCGCTAATAAATAAATAATCACTGTAGAGGCAGACCACCCACCTTGCCGTTGAATCCTATGTAAACCCGCTAATAAATAAATAAACAAATCACTGTAGAGTCAGACCACCACCTTGCCGTTGAATCCTATATAAACCCGCTAATAAATAAATAATCACTGTTGAGGCAGACCACCCACCTTGCCGTTGAATCCTATGTAAACCCGCTAATAACTAAATCACTGTAGAGACAGACCACCCACCTCGCCATTGAAATCCTATGTAAACCAGCTAATCAATAAATCGCGGTACAGACAGACCATCCACCTCGCCACTGAAATCCTATGTAAACCAGCTAATGAATAACTTACCGTACAGATAGACCACCCACCTCGCCGCTGTAGCCTATGTAAACCAGGTAATGAATAAACCACTGTACAGACAGACCACCCACCTTGTCGTTGACTGTTCTGTAAACCAGATAATGAATAAATCACTGTACAGACAGTCCACCCACCTCGCCGTTGTAATCCTACGTACACTAGCCAATGAATAAATCACCGTATAGACAGACCACCAACCTTGCCATTGAATCCTATGCAAACCGCTAATGAATAAATCACTATACAGACAGACCACCCACCTCACCGTTGAAATTCTATCAACAAACAAGGGAGTTAAGTAGAGATCGAAATACGCAACACAAGCACAACAACAAAGACCTGAGTCGCCTACGGTAACTCTCACCTGGCATGCGTGTAAATGTACCTCTGGTGGAGTTTATGTACCTTGTATTTACACGCATGCCAGTTGAGAGTTACTGTAGGTGACTCAGGTCTTTGTTGTTGTACTTGTGTGACATATATCGAGGGCTAATTAACTCCCTTGTGTGTTGATTCTGCGCGAGCGCTCTGGGCCTCGTTCTGTTTCAGAATTGAAATTTTATGTAAACCAGCTAATGAATAAATCACTCAAAAGACAGACTCCCCACCTCGCCATTGAAATCCTATGTAAACCCGCTAATAAATAAATCACAGTACAGACAGACCACCCGCCTGGCCGTTGAAATCCTATGTAAACCAGCCAACGAATAAATCACTGTACAGACAGATCAACCCACAGACAGACCACCCACCTCGGCGAATGAATAAATCACTGTACAGAGAGACCACCCACACCCTCTAACGAATAAATCACTGTACATATAGCCCACCCAGCTCGCCGTTGAAATCCAGTGTAAACCAGCCAATGAATAAATCACTGTACAAACAGACCACCCACCTCGCCGTTGAAATCCAATGTAAACCAGGCAATGAATAAATCACTGTACAAACAGACCACCCACCTCGCCGTTGAAACCTATGTAAACCAGCTAATCAATAAATCACAGTACAGACAGACCACCCACCTCGCCGTTGAAGCCTATGTCACGGTCCGTGGCCCTGACCGTGGCCACCACGCTGTCCCTGGGCAGAGTCTCGTTCACGCTGACGTTGAACTCGCTGGCTGTGAAGACGGGCGCGTTGTCGTTGACGTCCTCCACGGTGATGTTCAGCGTCAGCACGCCGGTCCTCATCTCCGACCCGCCGTCCTTGGCCAGGATCACCACCTTGTAGAAGTCGCGCGTCTCCCGGTCCAGCTCCGTGTTGATGATCAGGTTGGGCACCAGGCTGCCGTCCAGGTTGGGCGTGACCACCAGGCGGAACATGGTGGGGTCCTCGGCCACCAGGTCGTAGTGCTGGATGGTATTCTGTCCGATGTCGAGGTCCATGGCCGGAGTGATGTCGATGCTCTCCCGGGCCGAGTTCTCCGTCACCGGCACCGACATGGACGCCTGCGGAAACTGCGGGTCGTTGTCGTTGACGTCCCGGACGTTGACGTTGATCTTCACGGTAACAAAGTAGGCGCCGGCGCTCTGCTGGATGGCGACGTAGACGAGGAGGCGGCAGTGGGCGGAGAAGTGGCAGAGGGTCTCGCGGTCCACTCTGGCCGCCGTCATCAGCAGCCCCGACCTGTTGCCCACGGTGAAGAGGTCGCTGTTGGTGTCGGGCTGGGACAGCACGCGGTACCTGCCACCGTGAAGGTCGGGAAAACCCAACACGTCAGCATCAGTGTAGGTGGTGAGGTTAACACGTGGGGAAGAAGGCGACATCGCCTATAAGCTATATCTTGTTGATGAGCACATAATGATTTTTTTTGTATGTTTATTTCATCTTGAATAATTTTTTGTTTAAACCAAGAAGGCGACAGGAGAATAGTTGGGTCAGTTGGGAAAAGGAAAGGATGGAGGGTGAAGAACTGAGATGACAGGTAAATAGTTGAGTCAGTTGAGAAAGGGAAAGAAGGGAGGATAAAGAACTGATGACAGGTGAAGAGTTGAGTCAGTTGGGAAAAAGACAGAGAGGAGGGTGAAGAGTTGTGTCAGTTGGGAAAAGGAAAAGGAGGAGGGTTAAGAGTTGAGTCAGTTGGGGAAAAGGAAAGTAGGGAGGATAAAGAACTGATGACAGGTAGTCAGTTGGGAAAAGGAAAGGAGGGAGGATAAAGAACTGATGACAGGTAAAGAGTTGAGTCAGCTGGGAAAAGGAAGGAAGGGCGGGTGAAGAACTGAGATGATGAGGGAAGAGTTGAGTCAACTGGGAAAAAGAAAAGGATGGAGGGTGATGAACTGAGATGACAGGGGAACAGTTGAGTCAGTTGGGAAAAGAAAGAGAGGAGGGTGAAGAACTGAATCAGTTGGGAAAGGAAAGGAAGGAGAATGAATAACTGAGAGTTCACAGGCTGCGCTGTGGATTTTGTTCTTTTTTACAGTTTGTCTGTACAGAACTCTCTTTCTCTGTCTGTCTCTCTGTGTGTGTCTCTCTGTCTCTGTCTGTCTGTATCTCTCTCTCTCTCTCTCTCTCTCTCTCTCTCTCTCTCTCTCTCTCTCTCTCTCTCTCACACACACACACACACACACACACACACACACACACACACACACACACACACACACCATATCAGTTCACTTCCGTATCCACAGAACACACACTGAAACTACTCACAGAGCACACTAAATGCCCGTGATCACCAGAGCTCAGAAACGGCGGATTGAAGGCCACAGATTCAGGACTGAGCATCAAGACCGTGGATTTCCAGTCCTGGGAGGAGAGACACAGTGAGGAAAGGCTGAAGGACGCAGCTGACCAGCAAAACCAACCTGAGAGTGGAGAAGACATCGGACCCCAGCAGCTGGGACACGTTGGAATCTCTGGCGATGTTCCCCACCAGGGCCGGTATTGGCCCTTCTTCGTAGATCGTGTAGCTCAGCTCTTTGTTCTGGGCGTGGAACAGTGGCAAGACACTGAACAGCACCACGAGCTTCATGGAGGAGGTTGTCACATCGCCCCACGACAGTCGCCATCTTTTCCGGGCGTCCATGTTTGAATGCGTAGCTCGAGGCATTCTTCTACTGCACTTCCGGTACTCCAGCGACTCCACACAACGGGACAGTCAGACTCAGCGGCTGCAGACAAAAGAGCTTGTGTTAGTGCCGGTGAAGCGAGGTCTTGTTTGTGTGGACCACCGTCACTGCCGCTGAAATCCTGGTACTAAAAAAGCATGCATGAATAACGACGAAGGCAGACTTGATGACTGCAGACAAAACAGTTTGTACAGCAGGGGCAAGTCTTATTTATCCCATGGACCTATATACACAGGTCCATGGTTTATCCAGTCTCCTTCATCACTGAGCTCCTGTCAAGAATATCACGAGACTATAATCTTCTCACACGCGCTCACGCCCTGAGGATCACACGCATGGACGGACACGAAAATGCTTAGTTCACACCCGCCTCCTTGCTAATCTTATTTAAGTGTTAGTTTTGGGTTTTTCACTCCCATCATGTCCCCAGCGAAGACTCGTGGTGAGGACTGAGGGCTGTTGGTACTGAGGGAGAGGAAGTCGTGAGTTTAGCAGTGACGCAGGTGAAGGCTGTAAGTAAGGATGCGATCACGAAGGAGAGGAATTTATCACCTTGAAAGGCAACCGTCGAAACAAAACACTGGTGGCACGGCAGTCAACGGGTTTCGGGTTTCATCACACAGCCACGCACACACCGGCCAAAGCACGAAGGTCTGTAAAGATTCCAGAATTACACACACACACACACAACCCAGCTTCCCTTTCTTATTTCATTTTTGTTTCTATTCCCAGCTTTTTGTCCAGGCACAAAGCAACACTATATCTATCTCTGTCAGACTTTATCGGCCACTCTAGCAAGTCCAACCGCTTCTTGTTGACGTTGTGTTGTAATAGCAATGTAACCAGGTCCGCGCACCTGCACGCCTATGCAGACACTGTTCGCCGCAGTTTTTAATCTGCAGTCGTTCTTGCGATTCCATCTGCTGAGAGCGGCAGGGGGTTGGACGAGTGAGTGGCCGCCTCACAACGTCCATGCATAATTATCCCCCAGCCTCCTCTCCTGTCCTTTCTCGCATTAACGCGCCGAACAAGGCGTAGGGGCCAGCTCTTTTTCCAATTTATCTTCACTCAGACCAAAAACGAACATCCTTCAGATCTCAGCAAGCTGCTAATGGAGAAGAAAAAGAGAGGTTCGTATTAAAAAGCAAAGAAAAACCGATAGTCGTTTAAACTGTACAAGAATAAAACAGTGTCCGGGCTGGTAGCCGAGTGGCCCCAAATTGCTTTTCCATTACAGCTCTCTGGAGCTGCAGGCAAGCGGAGCTGGAAATAATTGACTCAATGGAAAGTCCCTAGAACAGGGCAGGCCGGTTCGTAGTCCTCCTAAATACCGGTAACAAGGCGAGAAACAACAGATGCCCTCGAGGAGAGGAAACAAAAGGAAACCTTCGTCGCTGTATACAGCCGATGTCTCAATACGAGGACAGCGTCATCTGTAAAGAGTAGGGTTGGCTAGTCTATTCTCGGTCAGAGCCAATTTTCAACGACGGTCGGCGAAGGCGGTGTCATTATCTTCGTTCGTAAGTTGTCAGCAAAACTGTGCGGTCCTTCGCAGCCTTAGTCGGCAAGCCGTCAGTTACATGTGCGGGATTTCACAAACAACCGATCTGATGGAGCAAATGCCAAGGTGGGTGAACATGCGCTGAGTACGGAAAGGAGTGTAATAAGGAATTATCTATTTGCTGCCAGATAAGTTATTAAAAACACAAAAGTCTGTTTTATTATATCGTACAGCACAAACATGGAACACCGTAAACCAGTGATTTATTTTATTATATATATATTTTAGCTGAGAAAATACTGCTCGGCAAGAGATTGCAGTTACGCCAGACAAAGGTTTTAACGAAACAATAACGAGAATGGTTCAAATTATCCTCTTCCAAGGTCCGTTGAAGCAGTCGACACGGCTGTTGCACAAGCGGGCTGTGAACGACGTGAATACCAATACCACCGTTTTCAGAGCATTGGTGAGTGGATGAGGATGTGCAGTACTGACTCTGAGTGTCCAGTGACGATCACCACCAGCTGTCCTTGTGGTGCTTGGTTGACCAAAAAGGAGCACACACCATAGAAAGCCAATTATAACATCATAATGACGATTTTTTTTATTTTTTTTTTATCTCTACGGAACTCCACGACCTCAGCAACAAAAACGAAAGTACAAGTTTGGAGCCAACAATCATTTAGTGAATTTGAAGGCTTTCACAACACTGAACACGCTTTTCCGAAGTCCACGTTAAGGCTGTCTGCAGAGACCAAAAGTATCCCGATGAAGAACTTGCGTAGGGGGAAGAGGCCTGATGTTTCGATAGTTGTTTTGTTGTTGTTGTTTCGGATACACCGTAACTGTGTCCAGCCTCTCCCTCACACACACAGTGAACGTGTAGCATTCGTTCTTGTGCACGGTACACGGTGCAACCCCCTCACTCTCACACACACAATAACCGTGAAACACACTGATACCCTGTCGGGGCGCTGAACTGAGAAACGTCCTCACGAACTGTGTCTGGCCTGAATGATGAAACTGAAACTGGCCATGTAGGCGCGTGCGCTGCCGTTCGCGGGTCACGTGTGATGTTGTAATTTGCATACAGTCACGTGTCGCACGGTCATGATTTGCATGAGTGTCTACGAGTGGGCCGTCTCCCACTTGTCACGATTTTCGCTTTTTTCCCCCTCTCCTTTTTTTCAGTCGTCCGCCTGCGTCAGGAACGCGACAACCCTCGCAGCGACACTTGCTCCTTCTCTCCCCTTGATCAGCGTCGTTCAAATGCTACCATGTCCCCCGGTGCTCCCTTCAATTGGTAAAGATAAAAGTTACCCGTGAGTTATTTGCCCCTTAGCAAAAGTTATTTGCCCCTGCTATTAGCGCTGGCGTGATGAGGGATGCTGGGAAGGCGAGCATCCGCAGCTAATGATGTTTGAGCGAGGACGAAGGAAGAGACACAAGGTAGCCGAAGATACACACAGCGAGGCAGCAGGGTACACAGACCCGCCTCAGACCCGCCTCCCTTGTCAGCCGACACTGTGCCAGTACCGTCACGCGCAACTCCCGGTCCCGAAATAACGGAAGGGGAGGAAGAAGGCGGGAGAGGAGGAGAGCGGTGGGGTGGGGTGGCGGGGGGGAGTTCAAGTGGTATAATACAGTATTTTAAAGCATCGGTAGAAATGGCTGAGAGAGAGAGAGAGAGAGAGAGAGAGAGAGAGAGAGAGAGAGAGAGAGAGAGAGAGAGAGAGAGAGAGAGAGAGAGAGAGAGAGAGAGAGAGAGAGAGAGCAAAACGAACAAATAAGCGGCAAAAAACAACACTGCAGGCAATAATTATTCCTGACAGAATTCACTCAGTTACCCGATATTTAAAAAACGGCGAAGGTCACATAAGCGCGAAACACAAGTCTGACTCACAGTCCAAGCCATACGGCACTGAACAAGACTGGATAAATGGGAGAGAGAAGGTGGGGCTTATGTTCAAGCAGGCATTAAGCTGCCTGAACCTGGAAGACAGCAATCATAATGGTGGCATACCTGGCAGGAGGAAAAGCATGCTAGGCTATTTCCTCACCTATTCCAAGCCTCAGAGGATGACGCAGAAATGAAGATCAGCTTTGCCGAGAATGGAGAGCTAGTTGATACTAGGGATGGAATTAAGAGTAGGTAGTAACATAATAATTCTTTTCTTTGTATTACATACTGCCGCTTCTCATACGACACATGTAGTTTATATTTTTTGTGTATATATATGCATTGCTAGTTCTTATGTATGCGTTACTTTCATGAATATTACCTTTGATTATTTTGTTTTCACTTAGAAAATGTAGGAGAGTGTTGTAAAGTGCAGTGAGTTTGTGTACGTCAGAGAATAGCGCTATAAAGAAGTTATCTATTATTATTATTATTATCATTCTCGGCAAAGCTGATCTTCATTTCTGCGTATTTAACTAGCTCTCCATTCTCGGCAAAGCTGATCTTCACTTCTGCGTCCGCGGTACCTAACAGAAACGAACGCAGAGCGTATTACGCGCATCAAAGTACCCAGGCACCAAGACAAGAAGCTTTCGTTATCAGAGAGGCTGAAGGTATCAACTGTTGTGGCCAGCACGGTACGTAAGAAAGATGCAGGTAGTCGGCTTCAGCTGACTGATGCTGTCTCTGGTGTCTGCAAGGAAAGTTTACTTCAGAAGTCTGAGGCCCGGCAGTGTTGCGCAACATGCCCCAAACAAGCTACGGCACTATCAGACTGTTGTGGTCATAGTCCTCCAGGGATTAACACTTTCATCCAGGGAGTACTATTTCTCTCGTCACGCCCCTTTCCTACTACATGTCAGTCTCATGTTTGAGCTGTATCTTGGCAACGACTGAAGTCATTTCATTGCTTTCATCATTTTTGTTTTGTTTTGTTGGTCAAATGACTGTCTCTTTCTCCGTTTGTTGCTTGAAAACTGTGAATCGCCGAAAGTTTAAGTGTTTGGTTTGAAGAAGAATTTCTTCAAGAAATTTCTTCAAGACAAAACAAAGATACAATGAATGGTTATGGGCTCATCAACAAGCTTGCTGCTATTTACAAATAGAAAAATCAAAAATCAAAATATAAATCAAAACAAAACAACAATAACACACACACACACACACACACACACACACACACACACACACACACACACACACACACACACACACACACACACACACACACACACACACACACACACACACACACACACACACACACACACACACACACACACACACACACACACACACACACACACACACACACACACACACACACACACACACACACACACACACACACACAAGAAATATATGGCGGACGAACAATTTCACCAAGCTAACAATAAATGAGAAATAACAACAACAACAAAACCAAAAAAAAAAGAAAAGAAGAGAAAACAGAGAAAGCTCGTTTGTTCTTGTTGCCGCGTTCCTGGGATCACCCGGTATTTGTAACTGTACACTGACAAAGAGAAACAAACAAAAAACAATGTTAGATGATAGTTGACACTATATTACCCCACCACATGGGCACCCACACCCCGTCTTCGGAGGACTCACCTGCATTTCCTCAGGGTAGATGCTGTTACGCAGGAAGCTTTATCATGGCTAAAGATAGTCCCCACATACCTAGGCAGCGCACAGCAACACTTATATCCTCGCTGTTCTTGCCGGTATAACTGTATTGTGACACAGCCCAAGCCTCGCTGTTCTTGCCGGTATAACTGTATTGTGACACAGCCCAAGCCTCGCTGTTCTTGCCGGTATAACTGTATTGTGACACAGCCCAAGCCTCGCTGTTCTTGCCGCTGTAACTGTATTATGACACAGCCCAAGCCTCGCTGTTCTTGCCGCTGTAACTGTACTGTGACACAGCCCAAGCCTCGCTGTTCTTGCCGGTATAACTGTATTGTGACACAGCCCAAGCCTCGCTGTTCTTGCCGCTGTAACTGTATTGTGACACAGCCCAAGCCTCGCTGTTCTTGCCGCTGTAACTGTACTGTGACACAGCCCAAGCCTCGCTGTTCTTGGCGGTATAACTGTATTGTGACACAGCCCAAGCCTCGCTGTTCTTGCCGGTATAACTGTATTGTGACACAGCCCAAGCCTCGCTGTTCTTGCCGGTATAACTGTATTGTGACACAGCCCAAGCCTCGCTGTTCTTGGCGGTATAACTGTATTGTGACACAGCCCAAGCCTCGCTGTTCTTGCCGCTGTAACTGTATTGTGACACAGCCCATGCCTCGCTGTTCTTGCCGGTATAACTGTATTGTGACTCAGCCCAAGCCTCGGTGTTCTTGCCAGTGTAAATGTGCTGCGACACAGCCTATCGGTGTTTTTGCCGGTGTAAATGTGCTGTGAGGCCCAAGCCTCGGTGTTCTTGCCGCTGTAAATGATATGTGACACAGCCCTCGCCTCGCTGTTCTTGTCGGAGTAAAATTTAATGTGCTGTGACACAGCCCTAGCCTCGCTGTTCTTGTCGGAGTAAAATTTAATGTGCTGTGACACAGCCCTAGCCTCGCTGTTCTTGTCGGAGTAAAATTGTATGTGCTGTGACACAGCCCAAACCTCGGTGTAAATGTGCTGTGACAACCCAAGCCTAGGTTTTGCTTCCGGTGTAAATGTGTCGTAAGGCCCCATTAAGCCGCAGTGTTCTTGCTGGCGTAAAGTTTTAATGTGCTGTGACACAGCCCAAAACCAACGCGGGGACAGTTCATTGCTTTGCAGTGTACCATCAGAACTGTGTGGGAAGTGACGACCAGCCATGAAGAGCTGCTTTCATGCACAATGTACATTACAGATGTCATAGTTAGCACACCGGTGTATTGTTTATGTTGAGATGAAAATGCGCAATGCTCCCAATAAAATGCACTTGATAGCAACTATATGACACAGAGCTGTTTCATCGGGACGTTACTCTATTGACCCATCCTGGTCTTAATAGACGACTGCAGTCTGAATTAAACAATAAGCTGTCCGACGCAATTTTTCTACATTTTCCCCATTTCTGTTTATTGTTGCTATAAAGGAAGCACTAAAACTGTTCCGCAATACTTCACATCTCATCCAATTATTTGCTGCAGTTTGCCTGTCAGCTGCAGCCCGCATTGTTTCCCTTCACGCTGTATATTTCCTTGTTACGGCTGGCTAGCAGCTCCACGCATGGAGCTACATTATCTCTAAATATGGCCCTGCAGGCGGTAGAAACGTGGCTGTTTTTACATTGGGAACGATAATGAGACACTGATTAAGGGCTAGTGCACTCTTGACAAATCTAGTGTTGTCCGTGCAGGCAATCTCTCTGCAGCTTATGCCTGTGTGTGTGTGTGTGTGTGTGTGTGTGTGTGTGTGTGTGTGTGTGTGTGTGTGTGTGTGTGTGTGTTTGTGCGTGCGTGCGCGCGTGCGTGCGTGCTGTGTGTGTGTGTGTGTGTGTGTGTGTGTGTGGTGCAAGAACGCGACCATGTGTGTATGAGAGAGAGAGAGAGAGAGAGATGAGAGAGAGCAGAGAGAGAGAGAGAGAAGATGAGAGAGAGAGAGAGAGAGAGAGAGAGAGAGAGAGAAGAGAGAGAGAGAGAGAGAGAGAGAGAGAGAACTCGAACTCGAACTCGAACACAAAAACTTTATTTTACAAGGACTGTAGTTTAGGTTTCGTTAAAACCTAACAACTAGTCCTTGCTAAGCTACTCATGAGTAGATATTAAATTACAGACATTATTTAAATACATATAGGTATAAATGAGTGAGTGGAACGCTATACATGAGAATTTCCAGAGAGAGAGAGAGAGAGAGAGAGAGAGAAGAGAGAGAGAGAGAGAAGAGAGAGAGAGAGAGAGAGAGAACTCGAAAACATTATTTTACAATAATTATAGTTTGGATTCAGTCAAAAAGGAGGGGGAAGAGGAGGAGGGGGGGGGGGAGGGGGGGTAGAGGAAGGCTGGTCGTGAAGAGATACGTCAGGAAGGACCAACTGTGGGCCAAGAAAAAAGTCATGCAGCTATTTGACTTTCAGACGACTTTGATCTGAAACGGAAAGTTAGAACTGGACCCACTGAAGCCTGAACTACACGTGTCAGTGAGGACTTGCCCATGGACAAACTGAGGCTTGAACAAGCCTTTGGTCTCTCACCGCGTCCCTGTGGACTTTACTCAACATCAAACAGCCACTCGACACCAAACAGGGCGGAAGACAACCATCTCCACAATGCTTTCTGCAACCCAGCACTCATTCCATGTATATTTGCCACACTCTCGTCGATCCTCACAGCACAGACGACTGCAGAACTACACACACTTCACAACGTTTTCTGTCATTCCAGACCCACTCTCCGTATTCAAGTTTAGTGTGTATAAGTCGATCAGAGGCACTGACTTCACAGGGCTCTCTGCAATCCTCAACCCCGTCCACGGCACCAAATTCAGGACAGATGCCACTCAGCTCACGACAGGGGACACCAAACTTCACAGAGCTGTACACTGCAATCCCCAACTCTCTCCTTACTCCTGTACTCTTATTTCTCAATTCAACTCACGACTGGGGACCAAAACTTCACAGAGCTGTACTCTGCAATCACCAACTCTCTCCTTATCGCTGCACTGTCGTTCCTCAACTCAACTCACGACTGGGGGACCAAACTTCACAGAGCTGTACTCTGCAGTCCCCAACTCTCCCATTACTCCTGCACTCTTATTTATCAACTCAACTCACGACTGGAGGACAAACCTAAAGCCCGTTCTTAACTGGCTGAATGTTTGTTCGCCCGAATATACTTTGGACACTTCGACGAACTATGACTCGTTTCTTAATTGAACTTTTAGTTCGCCGAATGTGGTTCGGACAGTCCAAACTTGACTTCATTCTCAACTGGCTTGTAATGAGATGCAAGCTTCGGCCCGAACTTGCGCCAAACGCGCAGCAGACAGCATGATCGAAAATGTAGGCTAAAGTCAAGTCAAGGTCAAGTCAATATACTTTAATCATCCCTCACAGGGTAATTCAACTAACTACTATCTCATTCTGGGTCTCCGAGACAAGGATGCGCCTCCGACAAGTCAACAAATAAACAAATTCCCTCCGAAGCGAGTGAAGAACCTAGCGACACCGTCATCCATTTTTACTTTTGTTTTTTTTCTTCATCCACAGGAGAGCTCTGCTCTCAGCCATTCAGAGGCAGTGATCGTCGAATAGGGCGAATGTTCCCAGAACATGTTGAGCGAAGCTTTTCGGACCCCGAATATAGCTTCGACGAATACTTCCAACTAGGCTCGCGAAGAAAAGCTGGCCCAATTAAGAACCAACTAGCTTCGCCGAATACTTCCAACTAGGTTCGCGAAGAAACATTCGCCCAATTAAGAACGGGCTTAACAGAGCTGTACACTGCAACCACCAGCTCTCTCCTTATCGCTGCACTCTCGTTCCTCAACTCAACTCACGACTGGGGACCAAACTCCACACAGTTGTCTGCAGTTCGTAATGCTTGCTATGTTCCTACACTCTCCTCGTGACTGGAGACACGAACTTCACACCTCGTGACTGGAGACACGAACTTCACACCTCGTGACTGGAGACACGAACTTCATACCTCGTGACTGGAGACACGAACTTCACACCTCGTGACTGGAGACACGAACTTCACATCTCGTGACTGGGGGCACAAACTTCACAAAGCTGTCTGCAGTTTCTAGTGCATCTCGCCTCGCCATGTTCCTGCACTCTCAGTACCAAAGTCACAACTTGAGACACAAACTTCACAGGGTTGTCTGCAGTTCTCACCATGTTCCTACACTCTCTGTACCAAAGTCACAACTTCAGAGGCAAACTTCACAGGGTTGTCTGCAGTTAACAAACCTCACCATGTTCCTACACTCTCAGTAGCAAACTGACTCCCGACTTGAGACACAAACATCACAGGGTTGTCTGCAGTTAACAAACCTCGCCATGTTCCTACACTCTCAGTAGCCCATTGAAATCGGCCACAGCGGAGTCAATCTTCACATAGCTGTCTGCAGTTTCAGTGCTCCACTTAACACTAAGGAGAGAGAAAAAGGAGAGTTACACCACTTTAACAATAGGCTACACAACCTTACCAGCAGGCTGTCGGCACAACCTTCACAATAAGATGTCTGCAGTTCTGAAGGCTGTTTCCATGTCGCCAACTCGCGGTACTCAGCTCAATTCTAAGATGTCTGGAGAAAACCTTCACAAGATTTCTGTAAGTGCAAAACTGACTCCGCATCTTCAGAACCCCTCCCCTCACCCTAACCCCCCTCCCCCCCTCTTCCCAACACACACACCACAAACCGGTTTTACGGGGCTATAGTACATACAATAATATTCTCTCTGAGGTGAATACATGCCAGACTCAAATCGGCTTCACAGAGACAGAGCACCCTTTTTGTTCGGTCTGTTTCAGCGGAACTCGTCGGGCACAGACAGACGCCAAATTAGCACTGAATTAACTCACTTCCCCCAAGGAGCGGCTTTCGTCTTGCTCGCCAGACACTTCCTCTTTTCATTCTGTCTCCTTCTTTTTCTCTCTGTGGTCTGTGTGCATGCACCATGTTTAGTTATGTAGCTTAGCAAAGGACATATTGTAAATATAGTTGCCTAAAATCGCAATCCCTCGGTAATAAAATTTGAGTTTTGATTTCTCTCTCTCTCTCTCTCTCTCTCTCTTCTCTCTCTCTCTCTCTCTCTCTCTCTCTCTCTCTCTCTCTCACACACACACACACACATACACACACACTCACTCACGAAAGAGCAAACACAATTATATTTATCAAAGCCAGCTAAGCCAAAAAGCTACTATGGATCATGGTGAACATTATTACCAATATTATCATTATGACCATGGCGAGCATTTTTACTATTATTATCACTGACCATGGCGAACAAAAAGAAGAAAGTTGACCGACCGCGAAAATGAACTCATGATAAGGCTGATGGCCAGGCAAAAAGAAATAAAATTGTATAAACGCCAAAGACATAGATAACGATGAAGGCAAAACTGAACTGAGAGAGAGAGAGAGAGAGAGAGAGAGAGAGAGAGAGAGAGAGAGAGAAGAGAGAGAGAGAGAGAGAGAGAGAGAGAGAGAGAGAGAGAGAGAGAGAGAGAGAAAACAAACAACAACAACAAACAAACAGAACAAACTGACAAGAATCCTACAGAGACAACCGTGAAACAAACAAAAATACAAACAAACAAAAACACACACACATACGCCCAAAAACAAAAGCCAGGATTGACAGAGATGATGGAACGATGGAAAGCAGTAAGACTGAGCAATGACAGGAAAGAAAATGAGGCATGCTGAACTCGCCGGTTCCGTCTGGCCCAGCAGCCACTGGCGTGCAGAAGGCGAATGCCGCGGTGATCTGTCAGCCCCTATTCACCTCAGTGCTAATAGCCTGGGATGGCAGGCGGTTGCCTCGCTACAGGGTGTTCCCTCACTGCACCGAATGCCTTCCTACGGGTTGTCGCCTCCTAGGTTTGAGGAGTGCGTTTTCTTCTCACCACAAAGGCCTGTGTTGTAGAGGATGGGGTGCGCCTTCCTTCTCATCACAGTCTTGTGTGGTATAGAGGGTCGACGTGTGATTTCTTCTCGTCACACAATCCTGTGTTACAGAGGGTGGGGGGTTCCTTCATCACACAATCCTGTGTTACAGAGGGTGGGGAGTTCCTTCATCACACAATCCTGTGTCAAAGAGGGTGGGCGTGTGATTTCCTCCCATCATACAGTCCTGTGTGATATAGTGGGTGGACGTGAGTTTTCCTTCTCATCATAGTGCTGTGTGATATAGAGGGTGGACGTGTATTTTCCTTCTCATCACAGTCCTGTGTGATATAGAGGGTGGACGTGTGTTTTTCTTCTCTTCACACAATCCTGTGTTACAGAGGTGGAGAGTTCCTTCATCACACAATCCTGTGTCAAAGAGGGTGGGCGTTCTTTCTCATCACACAGTCCTGTGTGATATAGAAGGTGGACGTGCATTTTCCTTCTCATCACAGTCATGTGTGGTATCGAGGGTGTACGTGTGTTTTCCTTCTCATCACACAATCCTGTGTTACAGAGGGTGGCGGGTTCCTTCTCATCACACATTCTTGTGTTACAGAGGGTGGGAGTGCGCTTTCCTTCTCATCACACCGTCCTGTGTGTCACAGAGGGTGGGACTGCGCTTTGTGTTATAGAATGGTTCCTTCTAACCAAACAGACGTGTATTATAGAGGGTAGGAGTGTGCTTTTCTCTCACAGAGTTATGCATGTTGTAGAAAGTGCGTTTAGAAAAGAAAGAAAGAAAGAAGAAGAAGAAGACGAACGAAGAAGGACACTGATTTTGTGTTGGGGTACGAATTCCTTCTCACACAGTCATATATGTTTCAAAAAGAAACAGATTTTGAATACAAATACACTGATTCCTTGGATAGGAGTATGCCATAGAGAGGATCCCATGAAGAAAATACATGTGAAGGCACCTTTACTCCAGAGAGAGAGAGAGACAGCAATCGAAACACCGTATCAAAAAGCGCAGTGAGTCAGCACTGATTCTGCCCAAAGCGAAGAATGGCGTTATACAAAAGCGATCATCATCATAATCATCATCATCACCAACCGAAACTCAGTATCACATGACAATTATAAAAGTGACCATGACCGCTCCCTACCCCTTTGAGAAGTCGACCCGTTTGGTCAGACCACGCAGGCCTTAATCATTCGAGCTCCCGTGGCCGCCGACAGTAGATTTGCATAGCTGCCCTTAGGCGTCTTCTCTCCTGACTGAACTGGGTCTTCAGCAGGACGGAATCTTTAACGTCCGCAACGATCCGAGTGCGTGCTGTGCTCGCGAAGGCCAGACAGGTACGACGACTGACTGGGAAAAAGAAAAATCCCAAAAACGTCGACTCGGAAAACGAAGAATCCCAAAACGCCCTTCACTATAGCCTAGCTGTCTCGAGGGGTTCGAACGAACGCTAACTTCTGTGACTGTTTGGATTAGCGCAGCAGGCCAGACAACTAATTAAGCCACCTCGCGTGTCTCTTGTGGTCGCCTTGTCGCTGTATCAGTCTTGTCTGTATTTGAGAGATCTGTTCCACGCTTATACCTCGCGTGTCTCTTGTGGTCGCCTTGTCGCTGTATCAGTCTTGTCTGTATTTGAGAGATCTGTTCCACGCTTATACCTCGCGTGTCTCTTGTGGTCGCCTTGTCGCTGTATCAGTCTAGTCTGTATTTGAAAGATCTGTTCCACGCTTATTCCTCGCGTGTCTCTTGTGGTCGACTTGCCGGTTTATCAGTCTTGTCTGTACTTGGATCAGTTCTGTCTTGGCGACTCTTGACTATGAGTGAGGTTTTGTGGAAATTTGTGCTGTCTAAACGCCCTGAGATAATTGTAATGGTTGACTGGGCGTAAAACACCAAATTACTTACTTACTTACTCGTGCTGTCTGTGGATTGTGATTTCTAGGAATCAGTGGTGACTCAATCCCTCCAGCCCCCCCCCCCTCACCCCCCCCCCCCTCTCTCTCAGTCCCTCATCCTCTTTCTCCATCTCCGTCTGTCTCCTCTGGATGAGATATTCATACCGTGAACCTAATTTCAGTCTACCTCCCTCGCTCTCTCTGTGTCTCTCGCTCTGTCTGTCTCTTTGTCTGTCTGTCTGTCCCTTTTTCTGTCTGTCTCACTCCATTCCCCCTCCACCGAGACTTACGACGAGATTTAAACCCAATGCTATTATCCTTGACTAAGTTTTCTAGTTGGATCTCTCTCCCCTTCTTTCTTTTTCTCCCCTCCTTCTCCTCCTCCCCACAAACTCATCTCTTCCGCATTCTACCCCCACGATCCGAACCTAGGACAGCGATGTGAGGACCCGTCGCAGGTGACCATAACCAAGTGAGCCGGTTTGGCCTAGCCGTAAGGCGTTAGATCCGAACACATGACAGGTTCAAAATAACGCTACATAACACAACACGCGAATTTTCGGGCTAATCCTCTTCATGAAGCTACAAAACGACGCTTAAACAACAATTAAAGGGTGGAAAACGATGAAAAATGAGATAGAGAACTAATTAATCCGCTTATTTTCCTTTGGTTGAGTTATGTCCGGTGCTTGGACGAATCCAAGTAAAGTAAGGCGTTAGGCTGGTAAGCAGAAGGACCTCGGCTCGATTCTGCTTCGGCTCTCCCTTCGCTTCAAAAAGATTGTAGTTGGTGGACACTGTCTTGTGACTTTGTCCCTCACAATTAATGGAACATTAAATGGCTCTCGTCGCTGATCATCTTAATGCAGGAGTCATTCTGGTGGTGACAGTGTACAGGGATATGTACATATCTCCCTCTTCCACCACCTCCATCTTCTCCCGTCCCTGTTTCTGTGGACGTTAAGCACCATGCTTACTTACGAAAACTGACAGACAAGTCTGATTTCCCTGGTCCACGAACCCTGGGTTAAAACAGGCGACACAAGTCTCGCCTTCGGAGAGACCACTTGGCCCAGCGACTGCCAAGCAGACGGATCCCGGTTTGATTCCTTTCCCGCTCACTCTCCTTTCTCCTCAAAAGTTGTTTTTGGATACTGTCGCGTGCATTTGTTTGTGCCCCACCCCCTCCCTCCACCTCCCCAGGCTCCTCCCCAACTGATGAAACATTAAAATGGCCAGCACGCTGCCCATCTCACTGCAGAATCAAGCTGATGGTGACAGTGTAGCGTTAGACATATTTTTTTTATTTTTTTATCTCATCCTGCATCTCCCATCCCTTGGGGGTTCGCATCCCCATCTGTCCACAAAGACAGAAACAGCTGCCGTCTCTGTCTCTCCCTCAGTCAAGTGTGTTGATAGGTTATGTATAATTATAGCTAATTATAGCAGGAAGTATCTCCCCCCCCCCCCTCTCTCTCTCTGTCACTCTCGCCCTCTCAGTATCCGGCTCTCTCTGTTGCTCTTCCCGCCCCTCTCTCTCTCTCAAAGAGGAACCCCCCTTTCCCCCCTGTCTGTCTCTATCACTCTCCCTGTGAACATCTCTCTCTCTCTCCCCTTGTTTGTCTGTCCGTCTGTCTGTCTGTCTTTGTCTGTCTCTCTCTTGGGTGGGTCGGAAGGTGGAATTTCACACAAATACCCGCCGACAGTGTCACCCTAAGATGGATTTGCTTTTTATATGAGAAGAAGACTCGACGTTGAACTAGTCGAACCATGTGCACGAAGGGGAAGAGTGTGGACGGGGGTAGGGGTGGTGGGAGTGGGGGTGGGGGCGAGAACTGGGGCTGGTTACAATGTAACCAACTCTGGCAGATGGCAGAGACATGTATGTGGGAAAGGGGGGGGGGGGGGGGGGGGTAGCCTTGTAGTCGATGCTTGGAGTGTGCGGTGAGGGGCGTATCCACAACTCATCAGGTTACCGCGCCGCACGCAAGTGTCTGCGGGTCTGAAGTGACGAGCAGAGGAGCGTGGCTGTAACCCTCCAAGCAGCCTCCTTGCATCATAGCTAGAAGGCAAACGCATCGGGCTCCGACCGACCTCCTCCATCAACCTGCCACGACAGGTTTGGAGAAAAGAGAAGCAGGCAAGGTGGGCAATTTGGGGGCCATACTGCCAAACGCTTGACGACGCTGGGTATAGCTAGCTGCCGTTTCTGCGGGTCTGCCTATTGTCTCCCTCTTTCCCTCTCCCCTCTCCCCACCCCCCTCGCCCCCATCCCCCACCCCCCCCTCGCCCCTATCCCCCACCCACCCCCCTCGCCCCCCACCCCACACACACTGCATCTCCCCTGCCCCACTTCCTTCTCTACCCCCTTCTTTTCATCTCACCACCACCACCACCTCCCACCCCGTCTGGTTCACTCTTCTCTGTCTCGTCTCCCCCCCCCCCCCCCACCACCCCGTCTCTGTGTCTAACCCTATCTCTATGTCTACACTCTACCCCCCCCCCCCCCCTCACCCCATTGTGCCCCTATTCTCTCCAGCAAAGACTGCCTCTCTCTGTGTTCTCGTTTTCTCCGCAAGGACTCCTTCTGTTCTCTCTGGCTCTATCTCTCTGTCTCTGTCTGTCTGTCTGTTGCCTTTGCCTCCGACAAGACTCTTCCAAAGACCCCCATCCCCCATCTCTCTGCCTGTCTGTCTCTCTGTCTGTCTGTTTCCTGTGCCTCCGACAAGACTTCCTTTCTGATCCCTTTGTTTCCAGCCAAGGACCCCCATCCCCCATCTCTCTCTTGGTCTCAGCCTGTCTGTCTGTCTGTCTGCTTCCTTTGCCTCCGACAAGACTCTTCCTTTCTGATCCCTTTGTTTCCAGCCAAGACCCCCATCCCCCATCTCTTGGTCTCTGCTTGTCTGCCTGTCTGCCTGCCTGTCTCTGTGTCTCTCTGTGTCTCCCTGTGTCTCTGTCTCTGTCTGTCTGTCTCTCTCTTACCCCCATCTCTCTTCTTTTCTTCCCCCCTTCTCTGGAAGCCACTATAAATGCCTTCGTCAAAATTAACGGTACTGCTCGAGAGTGGTACTGGCACACTCCATGGCAAAACCTGAGTGTTTCAAAGAAATTCGGTCAACTCTGCGAAAGTCTACAACTCGATGAATTTAAGGATCGCGATCGCAGTGGGAATAATCAGACCCCCCCCCCCCCCCACCCCCCCCCACCC
Source organism: Alviniconcha strummeri (assembly GCA_963584105.1). Classification (NCBI taxonomy): domain Eukaryota; kingdom Metazoa; phylum Mollusca; class Gastropoda; family Provannidae; genus Alviniconcha; species Alviniconcha strummeri. The sequence goes on along the minus strand of CAUZXP010000519.1, from coordinate 80,002 downwards.
CACCCCCAAAACAACAACAAACAAACAAACAACAACAACCCAACAACAACAACAAACAAATAATCCCAACAGCCTCTGATCTTCCTTAATGCCCTGCATGCATTTGTTATCGTCCAAAATGAAGAGTTTTCAATCGCCTTGAAGATATCCTTTTCTAAGTTTTTGTTTTCTGTGTGTGTGTGTGTGTGTGTGTGTGTGTGTGTGTGTGTGTGTGTGTGTGTGTGTGTGTGTGTGTGTGTTGTTTACGTTTTCATTGTTGTTTTACGTTTCCGCTTTGTCAAACTGTAAAAACAGCAAAAATCCCATAGAACCACGGACCACCATAACCTCAAAACTGCTAGTAATCCTCCCTACCTCGACAGGACTAACGGAATGAACATGTTTGTATTCCTCCCTACCTCACACGGGACTAACGGAATAAACATGTTTACATACTTGATTTTTCCATTCCGTGTGCTCCATCCCATGGCACGACTATATAAAATTATATCTATATGATATTTCTCATTTTCTCTCTCCTTGTCTAGTTTGATCACGCGCTTGCGCGTGCTTCAAGTCTGTAAGTTTTTGAGAAACCACGACCATGCGATTGAGAACGTCAACTCAATTCATTAGCGTATTGCTGTCCGTATTGTAGGCACGCGTCTCTCTCGTCTGCAGAACTCCAGATATGATTTACGGTTCAAGCTGACATCTGTAACGCGTGAATAAAATCAAGGCCCGTAGTCGGAGTTTGTGAAAGGAAGTAATAGGTTTACAGAACACAGAACTAACACCATTCTCTCTCTCTGTCTCTGTTTCTCTGTCTCTGTCTCTCTCTCTCTCGATCGTTCGCTCGCTCGCTCTCAGACAGGCACACATACACAGATAGATAGGGGAAAGAAGCAGCGGTGGGGGAGAGAGAGAGAGAGAGAGAGAGAGAGAGAGAGAGAGAGAGAGAGAGAGAGAGAGAGAGAGAGAGAGAGAGAGAGAGAGAGAGAGAGAGAAAGAGAGAGAGTTCCTTAAATGCGCTTTGACATGGAGGCGTCGGAAATAACTAAATAAATAATAAAACAAAAACCTAAATACTTCAGATGCAATCTTTTCAATTGTCCTTTTAATTTACGTCTTGCAGATGCCTCCGCTTCCATTCTTCTTCCTTTTCTTCTTCCTTTTCTTCTTCTTCTTCTTCTTCTTCTTCTTCTCTCTCTCTCTCTCTCTCTCTCTCTCTCTCTCTCTCTCTCTCTCTCTCTCTCTCTCGAAAGAGAATAGAAAGGGAAGTTTTATACCGTGCGAGTCCATCGAGAAAATATTTTCTTTGTTCTGCTGTCAAAACGAATTGATTTAGACGTTGTGGATGTCGCCCCAACGTTCCGTTCAAAAGTTCAAGTTCACCGAGGAGCGCTTAAAAACGGCATTCACTGTAACGAACTTAGCTTACAAATCGGAACGATGGCGGATTCCAGAAACGGAGGAGACGTTAAGTCCTACGTGTGTCAGTTATCCGACAAGTTAAACAAAACAGAGATAACGGTCAGAACGACATCAAAGCGTACTTCCTGTCAAAACCTAGAAAACCGACATGACAGTCCACCTCACTTTGGTTTCGTTTCGCTCCGCCCAGACACGCAACTAATCTAATCAATAGAGAAGAAGATGGCAGCAATTACCACCAGAAGAAGACCCGCTGCAGTAATGATGGTGGTTCCGGACAAACACACTGAGGCTGAAATAATTGCAGCTTTCATCTTCAAGTTTTCATAATTGCCGACTGAAAAGAAAATTGGACACAGGTCGATGTCGTGATTCGTGAGGCTCTTTGCGGGATGTGCTTGACTCATTTTCTAATCAATAGCCCCAGAGGAGTCTCAAAGTACACTACAGTAACGCCGCTTTGATCTGGAAAAATAACTTCAAACAAAGGTCGCACAGCCGCGACAAACAGTTTCGTTTGACCGTTTCCAGTTGACGGAAACGGCTGGGCTGTTTGAGCCTTTCCGCTTGGCGGAAACTGCTGGCACGCTTGACCTTTTTCCGCTTGACGGAAACGGCTGGACCGTTTGACCTTTTTCCACTTGACGGAAACGGCTGGACCGTTTGACCCTTTGCTCCTCATTGCGGGGAAATAAAGTATGATAGATTACACCGGACAAATTCTGCCTTTGTGTCCCTGACCAGCTGTCCATTTTTCTTCGCCCATACTTTTAAATCTAAAAATTAATGTTCGTCGAATGAAATGATCGTGCACTCGCCTTTGTTGAACGGCAGCCTGAGACGTACCAGTCGGCAAGGGGCGATACTCGTACCAAAACTCACGCCTCGCTCGTGGGAATCGTCTGTTGACGGAAACTGCTGGCACGCTTGACCTTTTTCCACTTGACAGAAACGGCTGGACCGTTTGGCCCTTTCCACTTGACGGAAACGGCTGGACCGTTTTGGCCCTTTCCACTTGACGGAAACGGCTGGACCGTTTGGCCTTTTCCACTTGACGGAAACGGCTGGACCGTTTGGCCTTTTCCACATGACGGAAACGGCTGGACCGTTTGGCCCTTTCCACTTGACTAAAACTGCCGGAACGTTTCGTCATTTCATCCCCGTCGAGTCGCACGACCGGCAGAAGTCTGAATGTATTAAGCAGATGGAGTGTTCGAATATTTTGAGCAAACAGGGCTTAATTGGCTTCACAGTTGTAAACATTTTCGTTGTACTGAAAAAGTACCCCAGACTATATTATAGATTATAGCCGGTTACAATCGAGATTTAAAGGAGAATAAACTGGTATGCGTTAACTTCACATTTTGCTGGTTAGATATACTGTACTGTTCAGGAAAGCCTTTCTTTTTTCATTTTTTTAACTGACGCTTTTTTTCTCCTTTTTTCATATTTTCATATTTTATGTATCTTGATTTACTATTATTATTAAAGCCTTGTGAAAACATTTCTTTTTCTTTTTTTCTAACAGGTAGAAGGGAGCAAAATATGAACATAATGTTAAGGATAGCTTTAAAATGCTCCTTGGTTTTCTATTCAGTTTCGAAAGCGAGTTTCGCTATCAACGGGTTACACTGCTGGATGCACACAACACGTGTCCTCGCTCGTTAGTGTTGCACGCAAGCCTCTTTTGTCCGACAAGAATGTTGCGTGCTCACGTTGTCAGAAGAAGGAGACCGAAGAGGCAGTGGGACATCGCAGACTCCAAGCACTGGTTTACGACATCCTTCCTTCAACCACTGCCGTATTTAGTTACGCCATAGGTTCCTGAAAACTGTCAGCTAACAAGCATTTTTTTGTTGGTGCTCAAACAGTAGTCAGTTTGTTACAAACAACTCAGATAAACCAAGGAGCGTCATTTATACCCGCCAGTAACGTTTACACCAGCACAAATAAAACCACAATCGTTTGAATCCAGACGGAGCTTCTTTTTTTCTTTTTTTCTTTTTTCTTCTTCTTTTTTTTTAACCCGGGGTGGATGCGCCTCATGTTTACGTGCGTGCTTGGGCGCTAGGTTGCTTCTACAGTCATATTAGTACCCACACTCCGAGCATCGCTTTCCGGCACCTTCCTCCAAACTCTGCCAGATTTAGTTACGCCACTGAAGGTGCCGGAAATTAGCGATGCTCGGAGTGTGAGGACAGCGGTGACACTCGACGGCATTAAACAAGCAGGCAGTCCCGCGAACCGTTCCTGGCCAAAGTGGAGCTGTAATAAACGTGGCATCAAGTGCGTCCCTGACGTCATTGTGGGTCTGCGCGTGCACGCGGTGCTGCATTGAATTATGGGGTCTGCTAAAGAGTCCTGAGAAGCCACGTTTGACCTGAATCCGCCCTCGCCTACATAGCTGCAGCCCCGACCATCGGCTTAATTGAAGTGACGTCACCATCATGTATCACCATCGCCCCCCCCCCCCACCCCCCCACACACACACCCTCTCTCTCTCTCTCTCCAGGAAGTTAACAGCCAGTCACTAATTCTCTGTGTCTCTCTGTGTTATCTTTGTAAAGTTTTTAAGTTCTCTGTCTGTCTGTCTGTCTCGGTCGACAGGACGTAAACATCCAGTTACTCTGTCTCTGTGTCTCTCTCTGTCTCTCATTCCGTCTGTCTCTCTCTCTCTCTCTCTTGGTTGATAGGACATACAAATCCAGTTACTCTCTCTCTCTCTTCAGGAAGTTAACAGACAATCACTAGCTCTCTGTGTCTCTCTGCGTTACCTTTGTAAAGTTTTTAAGTTCTCTCTCTCTCTCTCTCCTCCCCTCCTCCCCTCCCCGACAGACTCTCGTCTTGAGGCAGGGATGAGGCAAACTTAATAATCCTTGCTTTTAATTGACACTATCAACTCGAGCACGTCAGTAACTTCCGACATCATCTCAAATTTGAGTGCACAGCTCCGTGTCCTGAAGTTTCTCATGGCGTCAGCCGCTCTCCCAAGTTCTCGCGTGCTGCCTCCTCTCTTCCTTTTGTCCTCTTCGGTCTATTCTGGCTTGCCTAATGATATTTTTTTGTTTGTTTTTGTTTGTTTGTTTGTTTGTAAAGAATCACTGGCAGGTGCATCCCAAAAGAAGAGCTATACATTCTGTGGCTTGAGACAGTCATCAAATTACAAAACTGCACTATTTTGCAGACGAAAGGTCAACATTCCTTCATGATCCATTCATTTTTCTTCTCCTCCTCCTCCTCCTCCTCCTCCTCCTTCTTCTTCTTCTTCTTCTTCTTCTTCTTCTTCTTCTTAAAAGATGGAATTGTGTCCTTTTTGTGCATATAAAATGTCACCTCACCTGCCTCGCACACGCAACTGACACTGACAGAGAGCATTTAGCTACCTGACGGCAGTTAACCCTTCACTGCCCCAGCCTGCAGAATATTCGGGCCGCAAGATGTACAGACGCGCCCGCAAACAGTATATTCTCCGGCCCTAAAACTCTCAGTGCTATGCGTTTTGATGATAATCCTTTCACATGCCTGTTCGAAAAAGAAAACAGAAAGCGTGAAGGGTTTCAAATTTATCGCTTTTTGTTTTGTTTTTTGTTTTTGTCGCTTTTAAGTGACATGATGGCAGTCAAGGGGTTAAGTCAACAACTTTGGAAATAAACAGGACCGGATGACCACTCCCAACAGTCGAATTTATCAGAAATAGCAACAACCTTGGAATCATGCAAATAATAGATCCCCGACAGAAGACGGCTAATTAACTCTATTTTGAGACTGCGTGTTGGTACGATTATCTGCCTGTGTCTACATAACCAGATTACTTCGCTCAGCTCAGAACGATCGAATGCTAATTTATCATCCAAAAATAAGAGTAATTTTTCGTGTAAAAATAAAAGATTCCTGCTGAGATCGAAAATAAAGGACTTAGACCATTGACATAGAATAACATTTTGTTTAAACTGACATCAGCCGAGGAAATGCCACCGGAAGTGATGCATGTAAGCATAGCTAGTAGCTGCGGATCCCTCGCTCAGGAAACCGAAGAGATTTGTCTAGCTGGTGATCAATGACTTTGTTTTTGTGGTAATGCGCCTAATAACACTGCCCGGTGTTCTCAAATTAGCCTTTAAATCCCACTCGGATCTAAACCCACTAGCGTTTACTTTACGGGAATGTTGAAGGGAAAGGAGGCTCTTATCAAGCAGAAAGAACACATGAACTCAGAGTGTCCATATTCTCTTTTGGAGTTAGTTTCATGTGCATGGCCACACTCAACTGACTTGTTACGCACTGCAACAGAAACTTGAAGCTGAGTGCAAAATTCCTTCGTGTTGGCTTTTCAGGAGCTTTCTAATAATTATGCCATAAACTCTGTGTGTGTGTGTGTGTGTGTGTGTGTGTGTGTGTGTGTGTGTGTGTAAGTGTGTGATACGTTGCGAATAATATGACCCAGTTTTCTTTTTCTCCCTGTTTATTTAAGGTTACAAAATCCAAATAACTACCCAGAGCAGACAATAACAATATTACTACCACTACCACCACCACCACCACTACTACTAGTAGTAGATAATAATAATGGACATTCTAAAGTGTCTGCCTTGCAGCTAAAGCGCTGAAAAAATATGATGTAACACATACTGTACATCGAGATGGACTGTTATAAATTTAACAAATAGCTAACACACAATGCGCACATCAATCAAGTAATTAATAATAATAATAATTAATTAATTAATAAATCAATTTTCCAGTTCTAAAAAACGAAATTCAAAAACATTACAGTTTCACATATCAAATTCATAATATAATATTATAGGTAAGAAATACATGCATTAAAAACAGGATTAAGGTAATACAGTTGGATCTAACAGGACAAAGATTATGGCCAACTGATAAAAACAAAAAATATTCCATCAATTTCAGCTTACAAGATCCACATAAGTGATTCCACTTTCTTCGAGCTGCAAAAGCAGGGGACATTCGTGTGTGAAGCTCGTGGTGCTATTCCAGTGAAGGTACACACACACACACACACACACACACACACACACACACACACACACACACACACACACACACACACACACACACACACACACACACACACACACACACACACACACACACACACACACACACACACACACACACACACACACACACACACACACACACACATACTCACACACACACACAGACACACATACTCACACACACACACACACACACACAAACACACACACACACACACACACACACGCACACACACACACACACACACACACACACACACACACACACACACACACACACACACACACACACACACACACACACACACACACACAAGCATATATACACAATTTAAAGAAAAGAAAACTTATGTCCACGAGGAAAGAGAAAAAAGTAAATATTTCATGAAAATTCAAATATAGAATTTTTAGCAAGGAAGGGAAAACAATAACAAAATTCTATACATTTTATGTCAAGTTGTCTGGCGAGCGAGGAAAAAAGAAAGAAAAGGAAGTATGACGAAGTAGGCTTAGCGAGTGCCTAAAATGCTTTCCTTTCGAATGTTTTTAATTCCATGGGGTATATGAGATGATGAGCAAACTATTCCACGCTAAAGAGCTTAAAAAGGAGAAACCTTTTTAAAGATATCAATCCTTGTTCTGGAGAGAGAGAGAGAGAGAGAGAGAGAGAGAGAGAGAGAGAGAGAGAGAGAGAGAGAGAGAGAGAGAGAGAGAGAGAGAGAGAGAGAGAGAGAGAGAGAGAGAGAGAACAGTTTATTTCGTACGCTTCCGGCCCCTGGAAAGGGGAAAACATGATACATTATCATTTCCATCATTCGTTGCATGCATGGTCAAAACAGTGTAATACAGGACATCAAGCGGTGATTTAAACTGCTCGTCATTTTTCGGAGGGCACGTTTTCAGCGTTAAGTTTACGAATGCGCACTGCGTAAAACAAAAACGCACCAAGATTCCTTGCGGTATGAATGGTGTATCACATCGCATCAAGCTGTTGTAACACTGAGGTTCCGTC